>ML779040.1:703193-739605 GCA_009831015.1 Picea engelmannii
TCTGGGAATGGAGATTAAAAGAGATCATGCAAACAGGAAACTCTGGTTGAATCAAAGAAAATATGTTGAAACGATATTGCAGAGGTTTAATATGCATGGAAGTAAATCGGTCAAGGTTCCTATTCCTATAGGTGTAAAGTTATCTGTAGATCAGTGTCCCAAGACATAGGAAGAAGAAGAGGACATGTCCCATGTTCCATATGCCAGTGCAGTTGGCAGTTTGATGTATGCAATGGTTTGTACTAGACCAGACATTGCACATGCAGTGGGAGTTTTGAGCAAGTATATGTCAAAACCAGGGAAGGAGCATTGAACAACAACAAAGAGGGTCTTCAGGTATCTTTGTGGCACCACCAGTTATGGATTGTGCTACCAAGGAAGACCGGGATTGGACAGAGTGGTGAACATACATGGCTTTGTTGATGCAGACTGGGCTGGAGATTTGGATCGCAGAAGATCTACAAGTGGGTATGTATTTAACCTATTTGGAGGAGCAATCAGTTGGATGAGCAAACGACAGGCTCTAGTGGCACTCTCAACTATAGAAGCTGAATACATGGCAGCCACTCATGCAAGCAAGGAAGCAGTATGGTTACAAAGATTGTGTTCAAGTATTGGGTTGGTACAACAAGTAGTGAGATTAGACTGTGACAGTCAGAGTGCAATTTTCCTAGCAAAGAACCCAGCTTATCATTCGAAGACAAAGCATATTGATGTTCAGTATCACTTTGTGAGAGACATGGTTGAGGAAAACAAGGTGCTGCTGGAAAAGGTTGACACTTTGAAGAATGCCGTAGATTCATTGACAAAGGCTTGTGAGCACAGAAAAGTTCTCCTAGTGTAGAGTAACAATGGGCATTGCTGCCCTGGATTTTTGACTATATAATCCCCTGGACCCCTGGATGCAAAGAAAACAAAAAGTGGGAGAATGTTGGGTGTGTGTTATATTCTTTGCATGTGTGTGTGTGTGGGTGCATCAGATACGACAACTGTGTCTGAAAATCCCTTCACCTAGGGCTCTGCCATGTGCGTCGGGCGCTTTCCTAGGGGGGTCCCAGGGGGGGGCAGATATGCCCCCCCCCTGGTTACGTGTAGCGTTCAGCACCGGGCGGTAGCCCGGGGCTGATGGGGTTCGGGGCAATGCCCCAAAAAAAAATTTGGGGCGGTTTTTGCTATTTTTAGCGGATTTTGCTATTTTTAGATGATTTGTAAATTAATCCTGGATTAAGGGATTAGGGTTTTGGTATCTACGGAATACCTAAAAAAATTGTATATATTGTATGGCGAATGGTGAAATTTGATATAATGAAAATAAGAAAGGTTTTCCCGATTGAGGGTTTCCGGTAAAAATCTTTGTGTATTCTGTGTATGAGCCATTGATTAATTTTTGTATTGCTTAAGAATCTATATGCATTTCTTTACTTTGCAGGTTTAAAACTTACAGAGAGAAACTTTGCAGGCCATTACTGGGAGCTTCGTTCATCCATTTTCAGTGCCATCAATTTTGTTGGGTTCTTGAGATATGATATAACACGACTAGATTAGTTTGTAATCCATTTGGCAATTTTATGATGTAATTTTTAATCTTTGACCACAAATAAGAAAACCTCACCCACTGAGACAAAGGTTTGGAGACGTAGGCGAGATTGCCGAACTCTGTTATCAACTTTTGTTGTTTATGGTTTGTTGTTTATTCATGCTTATTTCCAAATCTGTATATTGATTTGTGGATGCCATGTTTCATCATTAATTCTTCCTCACTCATCAGTTTCTTAGATGGTTATTTAACTCATGTTTAAAAAATCAATTATTGTCATCAAAAGATCTTTTCGGATCAAGTGGTATCAGAGCTAGTTGACAGTTGGTTATTGAGTTTGCATGATTACTAGGGAAAGGATTAATTGTGGTGAAGGTGAGCTTGTTGAAGAGAATCTTGAGATTGGATCAAGAAAGAGAAATTTTCAAAGTGAGGATATGGCATCGGAAGAGAGAATTTCTCATGATGAGAAAGATATTCAAAAGACTTTATTTTCCATGTCAAAGATGATGAAGGTACTATATGAGGATTACTTGGAACGGAAGAGACCGATTCTAGGTGAATCTTCAAAGGTCAAAAATGAAGAAGGAGATGATCCTCCTCAAACTCCTCCTTCACCTCCTTCTTCTCCATCAACTTCTTCTTCTTCTTCAACTTCAAGTTCTAAATCCATCACAAGAAAACATGTCCATAAACATAAACATGAAATTCCTTTACTTAATCTTGATGTGAAATTTGAATTACCTATGTATGATGGTGAATTCAATGCAGAGAGGCTTGATAGTTGGGTTAGACAGATGGAATTTTATTGCAGTTTGCAACAAATCAAGGATGAGGAAACTCAAATCAAGTTGGCATCGCTTTGAATTGCAGGCACAACACTCATCTAGTGACAAAGCAAGTTGCAAAATGGCACGCAACAAGTGGGTAATGTATTTCCATCATGGCAAGTTTTTATTTCTGCACTTAGAAATAAATTCTATCCTTTGGGTTATAAAGAGAAAGGTTTAATTGAATGGCAAGGTCTTAAACTAAGAAAAGTACAAACAGTGTAGGAATACACAAATGGATTTCATAAAATGGAATTAATGTTAGACATTCCTTTATATACCCAAGAAATGCTTATGAAGTATATAGGAGGTTTACTTGCACATATTCGTAACACTGTAATTATGTTTGTACCTACTAATCTTGATGAGGTTTATTTTCAAGCGACATACATCGAGGCATGGAAAATAGGAGTTGGTGTATCAGGGGAATCGTCTTTAATAAAAGAGGACAAAATGAAGTGGAATGGCAAGAAGGAAAATTTAGTGGCAAGAAAGGAAGAGAAACCCTCTTTCAAGCATTGCGATAAAGAAGGGCGTGATGAGGGCCATTGTTGGAAATTTCATCTTGAGAAGAGACCGAAGTGGTTCAAAGAAAGGAAAGGGAGGAAAATAGTTGCACCAGCAACACGACCAACAGACTTGGGATCGGATTCGGGTTATGAATCTAAAATCTCAGCAGTTGGTTTGACAGGTAAAATGGGTGATGGATTTGATTCTAGAAGTAAATTGTTTCACATAAGGGTCATTATGAGGCATACTAAGGTCGACACATTGATAGATAGTGGATCTCAATCTAACTTGATTTCAGAGGAAGTGGTTAAATAATTGGGATTAAACACTCAGAGGCATCATAAGCCTTACTCACTTAAATGGATAAGAAACAACCATAAATTTCACATAACAAAGCAATGCACATTAAAGTTTTCAATTTCATCTAAGTTTGTGGATGAGGTAACATCTGATGTGGTGCCACTCAATGAATGTGGGATGGTCTTAGGTAGTCCTTATTTGTATGATTGCAAAGAAATCTTCTATAGTGAACATAATCAATATCACTTAATCAAAGAAGGCAAAGAATATGTTGTACATGCAAATCATTTAAAAACAAATCAATCTCTTCAAACAATGGAACAATTAAGAAAGGAAGCTTATGCAAGAAACACACCTATAATTGTTTCAAATCAAGTAACTGATCTTAAGAAAGAATAGGAAATGATTGTAGAATGGAAGATCAATCACATTTTGCTTCAAGATAAGATAATTTCGTGCAAGTATTAAAAACATATTAGCTCATTTGCAGTCATATTTCTGATGTTATCATTATTAATGTTGTCAACATGGATGATAGTGGCTTTAGTAAGATGTGACAAAGTACAAGTGGCTAACAATATGCTGTCAGTTATCATGGTTTTTTTATAGTTGATCATGATGACGCAGGTGCACAAGACAGAGTTTAAAGAAAAACAACAAGTGGGGTGACCTATCCCGCACTTGATGACTGGTTAGTATCTTTTTGGAGGACCAAAAGGTCTTTAGTGGGGAGGTGTGATTCAGAATGGATACAGGAACCAAAATGGGTCTAGGAAGGCCCAAAAATAAAAGTGCTCAAAATGTATTCAAAACGGACGTGTGCATAGACCTCATCAATATGAACCCAATGCAACTTGAATGGGCTCAAACAAACATCGTATGCAAAAGATATTGCGATATGCTAATTTTTACAAATAGGAAAAATTTGATGACTGTGCAGTCCGTACAGTGCTGATGTGGCAGCTGACTGTATAAATCATACGACCCTACAATGATGTGGAAGGTACAGTATGTCTGACTGGGTAGGTGCAGGTAGATGAATCTAAGTTTGAAACGTGGCATATTATTGGAAAATAACATGGTGCCACGTGGCCCAGTCCTGGGCTACCACATGGCACCCCTCCATTGGTTAGCGGTTGAATGAGAAACGCTTATGGACTCTAAGGGAGTCGAACCTGTGACCTCTGGTCTGGGTGGTGAGTATCTTGGTAGGGCCGAGCTACCAGCCCGCCCATGTTGATTCTTATTTACTATAGTTCAAAACGTTTATTTGAATGTGAATTGGTTAGTAATTCAGGTGGAGTAAAGGGATGGGGCATAGCCCCAACCCTGACACACACCATATGATTCTCACCACATGTCTAGACCCTTTGTTGTTTGGCATGGATTTTCTATGGGCATAACCCCTAGTTCGGCGACACCATACGCTCTACTCATATGATCGTTGATACAATTGTTAGTGCACATAAAGGGGATGGCGCCCAGTCGGTTGGGCTAGCCCACCAACCAAGGGCATGCAACCAAAGGGCTTGACCAGGGGCCTATACCACATTCATGCATGGAGGATAAGGTTTTGGCCCATGCAAGGTAAGGGGTGTGGCCACATGGCCAAGCACATAAAACCAGTGGTCGACAGTTAAAGGGGCCAATGAATCAGCGCCAGACTAGGGCCACATGGGTGCACGCAGGTGACCAAGAGCTCGAAGATAAAAGACTGCACCCTAATTTTGGCCCAAAGTGGGTTTTCTACCTTATAATATGATTTTTTAATGGAGTTTTAACCAATTTTTGGAGATTTAATCCATTTTTGGAGGATCTTGGGCCCTTTTTTAGGCTAGATCTTGGGGGGAAGTTGGGACTTTGTTTCCAACTTCAAGTCTATATAAACCATAATTTCTTGAAGCCAAGGAAGATGTTCATAATAGGAAAATGCTGAAGATCTGAAAAGCCAAAGCCATTTTTATGCAGGGAAGCCATTGAGTAGAGCAACTTTGCGGTCCATTTCTGGGAGCTTCGTTTATCTGTTTTCAGTGCTGTTAGTTTTGTTGGGTTCTTGAGATCTATTAGAACAAGAATAGATCAGTTTGTAATACATTTGGAAATTTTATGATGTACGTTTGAATTTTTAACATAAATAAGAAATCCTCACCCACTGAGACAAAGGCCCAAAGACGTAGGCGAGGTTGTCGAACTCCATTATCAACTTTTGTTGTTTATGGTTTGTTGTTTCTTCATGCTTATTTCTAGATCTGTATATTTATTTATGGATTCCATGTTTCATCATTAATTCTTACTCATTCATCAGTTTCTTAAATGGTTATTTAAATCATGTTTAAAAACTCAACCATTTTCATTAAAAGATCTTTTCGGATCACCTGTACCTTTTACATTACAATTAGGATTACAGGCAGGTCTGACTCTTGATCAAAATAGGAAGGTATCTTATACACTGACTAGTGCTCATCCGCTAGGGGCACATCCATATGGATTTCCATATCTCTGGCTCACTGCATTACACAGAAGAACCACTTCTTCACTAGTTCTCATCCACTAGGAAAACGTTCACCTGTGCTCGTCCACATGCACATCCACTCAACAGATATTCTTTCCCAGTACATTACATAGGAGAGTCATCTGGAGTTTCTCATCAAATATTCTTCTCATAGGAGGGTAAATACATCATAATCATTTATGTTCTCACGACGATGCACCCAACACTTTGGGATTTCACACGTTCACCTTGTGCTCAGCCATAGGCATGTCCAACTCTACAAATCTCCTTTCTCACTGCATTTCATAGGAGAATCATTTGGATTTCTTCTCAACTCTTTGTAAGGAGGAGGCCATCTCTACGTTCCAACTCTGTCTCAGATAGGAACCACACACCCCTCTCAGGGGATTTCTCTCAGGTTTGTAAGATGGAGAATGTCTCATGCAGCTAAAATCATAAAAAATATACACCTGAATCCTATACGAATGTGTCCATACATGTGATATGGCCATCTCGAAAAGAAGGGAATGCATCCCCATCACTATAGTTTGGTCCAAGAAGTAAGTATCCCATTGACATGTCAGTCTCCACAACTTGATCTATCAAAGGAACCCCCAAAAGAGGTGACTCACTCTCCTGATACTGGAAGGTATGTATATATTCATCTGTCTCCAAGTCAAGCCTCTCCTCCTCGGCTTGTAGATCCAAATGTACCTTGTGTTCAATCATTGCAGAAGGATCCTCTACCACATCTGAAATGACACTGATATCCTCATGTGTTGTGGCTGGCATAGGTGACTAAGAAGGTGAGTAATGTGTCATGTTCCACTTCATAGGAGGCTCATCATCCCCCATGCATAACTTCCTAGAAGTTATGTCAACACCCAAAGGTAGGTCACCCAGCATATGAATCTCATCATGCCTAGGTGATAACACATCTAATCCTTGGTCATCACTATGTTCATTAGATGTGTGGGTTTCATTGGCCTCATGGGACTGCTCTAATGAAGCATCTAGGTCCACCTCCTTATGCACATACTCCTCATGCCCAACCAAATGATCAAACTGAGGTATTGTCCTCTCCATATCAATCTCCTCAACCTGTCCCAATGTGTGCTAACCTTATAAGATAAATATATTGATGGTGTGTCCCCTACTGGCAATATTTCATCCTCATCATCATCATTGTCATAGTGCACCTCAATGTAATACACTTTCCCTTTTCCCCTGCATCTGTGATCCACATCCCAAGGATCCTTGCAATTGTAGAAAATTTCCTTGCTCTTCTATATCTTCACTGGTTGACCTGTGTGAATGGACTCCTCATAATTTCATGTTTCCCCATGAGGTCCACTAGCTCCCTGATTCCCTCCATAATGTGATGGCTCTCTTGCATGCCTTTGTTGCTTCAAGTGAGAAAGGAGCTCCCTCTGTTCACACTGTAACTCCAATAATTATATCATTATATATTGTCCATTATGGAAGTTTGTAATAGATATCTTCATATCCTCTTGTCCCCTAGATGCATGGTTTTTCATCTCATCCTCTTTTGGAAAGGAAAGAAGGAAAGTAGGTAACAGTCTGCCATTTATAATTCTAGCCATTGAAGTAACCCTTTCAACCCTGATGTATGTACCTAGAAAAGCCCCCCTTCCCAGTTGAAATATACCTATTATCTAGATTCATTTGGTTTCTTATAGTGTCATGTTCCTCTTGAGTTCCCACAACTAGTGAGAAAAATGATATGATACCATTGTAACATCCCCAATAAAAACTGTACTAAAATATGATTTAGTTGGCTGGGAACTTCGTCAAACACTTGACATACAAACTTGGAATTACCTTTAAATCACTTCAAAACTTGTTGTCCTAATTAAATCCAATTTAAGTGTTTAAAATTATCTCAAACACATCATATACAACACCTAAACCCCTTCTGAATGAGTGGTTGTTCTTAATGTATGCTTGTTGTTATAATTATTTGCAACTGGTTGGTTGAAGTGTTTTGTCAAACACTTTGCATGCTAATGTTGTAGCTTTTGTTTTAATGTGTTTTAGAATTGTTCAAGTGTGCAAATATCATTAAATGGCAAGTAAAGACATGATATACATATGAAAATAAATACCCAAAAGAGATTACAACATTAATAACAAAATACCTCTAATCCTTGACTTATTTATATAATAAAAGTGTTTAATGCTAAGGAAAATTCCAGATTTGCATACAATGAGATGGCGATTGTTTTTTATGGCTTGAATGGATTCATTACAATAAAAATCAGAAATATCAATCTTCCATAAAGTAAACTCAATGATGGATTCCCAAAGGATGAATCTACCACATGAAATGGTAGCTCCAATGAAGAGAAATGTGCCCTGGCTATAACAAATTCTCCCTGCTGAAAAAAAAACGATCCAAGGGAGAAATAATCTCAAATCCATGCCAAAACGTTCCCATGATGTATACAACTTGGTCCCAACAAGTAGAAACTGATACAACCCCAAATAATGGAGTTCTCCACTGCTAGATGTGCCCCTCCAAGCAGTATTTCGCCGAGACAGAAAAATAAGTAAATATGAGGAGATAAAACCCCAAAGAATGATGCAAAAGGGAACTTTGGGGATAGAAAACACTCCAATAATTATATCTCCTCCAAATCTAAAGTCCCTAAGCCAAAACAAACCTTTTTCCTTCAAGTAGTGCACCCAACTCTGCAAAAAATCCTTATTGTTGTGCCCTTGTCCCAAATAACACTTGCTGAAGATGAATAGAAGTAAATGGAATGGAGAGGGTGGAATATTTCACCACCTTGGCCAATCTAGGATTAGGAACAGGAGAATCTTTCACTCCCTTGCTGATCTCTAGGGTTTATTTAGTCAAAATCCTCAAAACACTCAAGTATATTGAGCTCTCTAGCCAAGAGGTCAAACATAAAAAATCAATCAACATAATGAGAGAATATAAGCCCCTATCTCTCCTTTATACCTTATTTCACCTTTTTTCTTCTAAGTGACTTTTAATTCATCTTTAATATTTTCTCATAAAATCACTTTATTAATTTAATAACCTTTTTTACTCCAAAAAATGATTTATTTGACTTTAAATAATTTATGGCCACTCAAAGTCACTTTTTTTCATCTTAACCTTTAGATATTTTCCTCCCAGTTCCAATGAATTATTACACTATGGTATTTCTCCAGGAAACAATCTCCAAATAATACCTTTAGTGTATTTAATTAAAATATGCCAATAATAACCATGTTTTACAGGAATCGTCAGAATGCAATGGAACCAAGGACAAGTTGTGCAGAATGGATCATTATGATGAAATATGATGAATAATGTAAGTTAGGCCCCATAAAACTCCTTAAAACCACTTGATCTCACTATCACCCCCAATTGGCTACTCTGGAAGGCATCCCAAACTATAACATAAGGGAATCCAAAAATGGGGACATTACAAGTTCTCACTTTTAGTCTATAACACTTTCCTTTTCTTATTAGGAATGTGAGCCCGTGCTTCACTACCAAACACATGAAAGTGGCTTACATCTAGTTTAATTTTACTTCATGCATCATTTGATGTTATATCTTTTAAAAATTTTGCAGGAGTGCGATTGATTATTTAATTCAACACAATTAATGGCTTCCACCAAAAAATGAGAACTTGATCTCTTAGATTGGATCACAAAATTTTCCATTTCCTTTAATGTGTGATTATTTCTCTCAACAACACCATTTTTTTCTTGGTGTATATGGAACATCATGTGTGATTATTTCTTTCAACAACACCATTTTTTTCATGGTGTGTATGGAACATCATGTTGCATTTGAATGCCTTGTGCAGTGTAGTAAGATGTAAATTTGTTCTTAAAATATTTGCTTCCATTCAATTGTTCTTAATTTTTGTAGTTAATGTCCAAATTGTTTTTATACAAGGGAATTATAGGCCAAAACCATGTGAAAAACTTCACTCTTAAGTTTTAATAAATAAACCCAAGTGCATCTAGAGAAGTCAACAATTAAAGTTAAGAAGTACTTGAACCCAGAGAAAGAAGCAGGAGGAAGTGGACTGCAAAAATCACTATGAACAAGATGCAAGGGGGTCGAGGCGTACCAAGAGGAACATTTGTTAAAATTGTCCCTGTTATCACACAAGTAGTAGGTTGGGAAAATATCGAACCAACCACCAATTGGTGACAACTTAGAGAACACATACCCATTGTCACCTTAGGCAGGTGTTCTTGTCACTTTAGAGGTGAGGTAGTCACATCAAGGGAGGAATCTTGGTGACCCTAGGGGGGATTGAGATGGAAAATGTGATGTATGAACATATGCCCCAATAGGTCAAATTTATATATGGAAAAGGGAACTTGGTGATGAGTCTTGAGGGTTTCTTGAGGTTTCCAAAGCCTTGAGTGACCTTCCAAGAGATAATGCATGCCCGAGACACAAGGAAAACCAAGTATACAATGCAATATATCAAGTGGACAAGAAATTTAATCTTTCTATCCCTAATATAATTTGTTAGTAACAATATATATCAGTAAATGAAATGGAACAATAAGATGCTAAACAAGTGACAAACATCAAGTAAAAGATGCAAGAGATAAACTAGTTAAACACTAGTGAAACTCAAGATTGAAAGACCAATATAATAGCATAAAAGGTAAGGCCATTGGAAACAATTTCTTTAGAAATATAAATCAGCCTTATGTATGTAAAAAAAAATTCATTATAGAAAGAATATCAACCACTAAAACTTGCAAATATTCCACCCAAAAGATGCGCTAAGACTAGTAGATTATGCTAAAAAACTCTTAGCAAATTATGATGGTTGTAAGTGAGTAAAATCAAAAGTTATGATAAGTTTTATGCAGCCCTAATGGATATAGATTTAATTTTTAAAAAAAATAATAATTACTTGTAAAAATATGATGCCCTAGGGGCACAAGAAATCCAATAACATGTAGAATTGATTGCACTTTGAACAACTTGAAAATCTTGTAAAATGACATTACCCAATGCAAGTAATTGTATTTATCCAATGAAAACTTTAGATCAATGACTTCAAAATATTAAGTGAATGGAGTCTTGGATTGTAAGATTTATATCTACAATATCCATAGGGGTGTAAACCCTCTTACTTCCTAGGGCATGCAAATCAAACTTAGGTAAATCTAGGAGGGTGTACACCCTTGTACTCCTCCTAGAAACCTTGTAATAAATGACTTGTCAAATATCAAATGAGATGAATATTAATGGAGGATGTATGCACTTATACACCTCCTAGGGTTTCAAACAATAACACTCATGAAAGAAGAAAGAATAACTAACAATTTCAGATTTTCCTTACCAATTTCAAAGATATGCAAGATGTAACCCTAGTTCACCAAGAAAAATCCATTCATAAGTAAGAGAGAAGACCTCCAAAGGTGCACACCACCTTATCTCCAAAAATCATCAAGAGAATTCACCATAAGAATTTTTCAGAAGAGAGAGAGAGAGAGAGAGAGAGAGAGAGAGAGAGAGAGAGAGAGAGAGAGAGAGAGAGATCAAATTGCCCAAAGAGGGTGCAAATTTGTGCCAAGTAGTCTTCTCACAATGGGAGAGCTATGTTACGAAAAGAGATTCACATGATATCTATTTATAAAAAATGTCTACCACATAGTTTGTCCACTTAATTTTATGGTAAAACAAAAGATAGGGGTCAACAACCCTAATCTTTCCCCTTTACACAAATAATATTAAACAATTGACCTTAAAATTTACTTTTTCGCAAAAGAAACCCTAAGGTAAGATGATGTTTCCCCTTAGGGGACATTTTTTTTTTACACTTTCCAAGTCATTGGAGAAGAATGTGAAAGTCATTGGGGATCCTTTAGCCTTCTCTTCATGCGGAAATCCTTCTCCATGCATCATCTGGTCAAGATATTCCAAGTGTCAAGGTGCAACTCCATCGCCACCAAATCCTAGCCCCTTCATGATGTCAACCCTCAAGGAGGTGATGTTTTTCCTCCCCTAGGAAATTCATTTGTGTGGTAGAGGATAGGTTAGGCCCATCATGATGTCTTCTAGGCCTCTAAAGGAATGTCTCTATCATTTACCATGTAGGCTCTAGGCATCCATTATGTAGGCTTCTTGTTGTTGGTTGTGGAGCATGATTATCTTCCTGATTCATAGGTCTTTGTTTTCAGACATGTTTATACCCCATGAAGACTTTACACCCCAGAAGAATTTACACTCATCCACACGAGGGAGTGCATGGGGGGTTAGTCCCCCTATGAGGTTCGGGGGAAATTGGGCCCTTCTAGAGGGTTCGGGGGTGAATCCCCCGAAGGAAAAATTTCCTTGTAAATGTATATTTTAATTTCATAGTAAATATAGACCATTCATTATAAGGTCATAGATCTGACGGTAGAAGTTATGTTAGGGTTTTTTTCCCTAGAAGGAAAACCTCTTTTATGAGGGAAATGTATTGCGGCTATGTATCATTGTGAATATTGTATTATGAGAGAGGAGACTGTGAGAGAAAGAAGAGGAAGCTACAATAGGTGTTCTATAGGTTGTATCCCTTCATTTGTTGGATAATAATAAAGGAAGGACATGGAAATTTCTCTGGTGGACGTAGCCCACACTAGGTGAACCATGCATATATGTGTATCTATTTTATTGTGTATCTTTTGTGTTTTATTTCCGCATTTGTTTCATTTTATTACTCCATGATCCTATTTTTCTAACAACTGGTATCAAAGCGAAAGATAACTTGTAGGAAAAGCGGGTTCCTTGTTCGAGTGGGAGAAATGGTGGAATATGGAAAGTTTAGGGTCGAGAAATTTAATGGCCAAAACTACCAGTTATAGAATATGCAGATAGTAGTTTATTTATATCAGAAAGATCTATTCCTACCATTGGGTGGAATAAAAAAGAAGCCGACGAACATGAAGGATGAAGAATGGGAGGTTATTGACAGAAAGGAACTAGGAACAATGCGACTGAGCCTGACAGCATCGATAGCTTTCAATATTTTGAAAGAAAAGACAACGAAGGAGCTCATGGAGGCATTGGCTAAACTGTATGAAAAACCTTCAGCATCCAATACGGTATTTCTAATGAAGAGATTATTTCATATGAAGATGTTAGAAGGTGGGTCTGATGCAGATTATCTAAATGAATTTAATACAGTTACTAATCAACTAAGTTCTGTAAAAGTGGACTTTGATGATGAGGTCAGGGCTCTTCTAATCTTGTGCTCATTGCCAAAATATTGGAATGGCTTGGTCATGGATGTAAGTAACTCTGTCTCTGGTTCAAATACTTTAAATTCGATGATGTTTTTGGTGTTATCCTTAGTGAGGAAATGCGACGGAAAAGAACAGGTGAAACATCAGGTAATGCGTTGAACATGGAGAACAAGGGAAGATAAAAGGATAGAGGAAAGGGCTCAAGGAACCGTGGTAATTGTAGGAAGGGTAGATCCAAATCCATATTTGGAAATATAGAGTGATGGAATTGTGGGAAGAAAGGACATTTGAAGAAATACTGCAGATCTCCAAAGAAACAAAGAGATGGACAACAGGAGAAACATCGGGAAGTAAATGTAACAAGTGATGTGTTACAAGATGCTTTGATTCCTTCTGTAGATAATATTTCTGAGTCTTGGGTAGTATATTCAGGAGCTTCATTTCATTCCATACCCCATAGGAAACATTTTTTAGATTATGTTCAAGGTGATTTTGGACAAGTTCATTTGGGTGAAGATGCACCATGCAAAATTGTTGGAATGTGAAAGGTAAAAATAAAGAAAAGCAATGGAAACCAATGGTTGTTGAAAGAGGTAAGACATGTTCTAGATCTAAGGAAAATTCTAATTTCAACAGGGAAGTTCGCAAGTGAAGGTTGTATATCCATATTTACAGATAAGGTGTGGAAGGTCACCAAAGGATCATTGGTGATAGAAAAGGGAGATAAGGTAGGTACATTGTATTTATGTACTGGTAATACTGACTCTTATATATATTTATCTTCTATAGGAGTGGATACAACACTATGGCATCATATTCTTGGAAACATGAGTGAGAAGGGAATGCAGATACTTCAAGAAAGAATATTTTTTCTAGATCTTAAACAAATTGATTTGGATTTTTCTGAGCATTGTGTTTATGGAAAATAGAAGAGAGTTAGATTTCTCCGAGTCAGAAAAGAAAAGAAGAGTGAAAGGTTAGAGCATGTGCATACATATGTATGGGGACTAGCTAAGGTATCATCTCTTGGTGTCTCTCATTATTATTTTACTTTTATTGATGATGCAACTATTAAAACTTGGGTTTATTACATTCAACAAAAATCTAATTTTTTTTATACTTTTAAGAAATGGAAAGATTTGGTTGAGAATGATAAAGGAAAAAGGTTGAAGTGTCTCAGATCAGACAATGGAAGTGAATATTGCAGCAAGGAGTTGGATGATTATTGTTCATACCATGGAATTCGTAGAGAGAATATAGTTCTAGGAACACCACAAGGAAATGGCGTGTCAGAAAGTATGAACAAGATAATCATGGAGCGTGCAAGGAGTATGAGATTGCATGCTAGTTTTCCCTTACAGTTCTAGGTAGATGTTTTATATACTACTCTTTACTTAATAAACAGAGGAACTTGAAGCTCTTTGGATGGTAGAATTCTAGAGGAGGCATGGATAGGTAAAAAGGTAAACTATTATTTTTTGAAGACTTTCGGTTGTGAAGCATTTGTCCATATTGATAAAGAAAATAGAACAAGTCTTGAGAAAAAATCCAAGAAGTGTACCTTTATTGGATATGGTGTTAATGATTTTGGTTATCAGTTATGGGATTATGAAAAAAAAAAAATCATTAGTAGTAGAGATGTCATATTCAATGAGAAGGTCATGTACAAAGATCAGTTGCAGGGAAAGAAACAGGAAAAAGAAAAACTAGAATACATAATGCTTCATGAGATCACTAAAAAAAAAATTCCAAAGGAACTAGAAAATCAAAATGTACAACAACAGGAGCAACATGTACCTCAAATTCTTGCAAGTGTTGTTAGAATATCTACCGGGTTAAGTAGACCCCTTGAACGATACTCTCCTTCATTATATTATTTATTGTTGATTGATTCTGGTGAATCAGAATGTTATGAAGAGGCAATGCAGGTAGACAGTAAAAAGAAGTCCGAGAAAGGTATGAAAGAGGAAATGGATTCCCTGGTAAATAAACAAACTTGGGATTTGTTTTAGTTGCCTATAGAAAAAAGAGCATTTCAGAATAAATGGGTTTACAAGTTGAAGGAAGAAGATGGAGGAAAAAAGCGGTATAAGGCTAGACTTGTTGTAAAGGGGTTTGCACAAACAAATTGTATAGATTTTGATGAAATATTTTATCCTGTTGTTAAAATGACTTAAATTATGACTATTTTGAGTCTTGTGGTAGTAGAAGATTTCCATCTTGAACAATTAAATGTAAAAACAACTTTTCTCCATGGGGATTTGGAGGAAGCGATTTATATGCAACAACCATAGGGGTAGGAGGTCAAAGGGAAGGAGAATTTGGTATGCAGGTTGAAGAAGAGCTTGTATGGCCTAAAGAAATCTCCAAGGTAGTGGTATTTGAAGTTTGAAAAGTTTATGACAGAACAAGGTTATAGTAGATGTCATTCTAATCACTATGTTTAATTTAAAAAGCTAGAAAATGGAAGCTATATTATCTTGATATTTTATGTAGATGGCATGCTTGTTGCAGGGTCTAATATGCAGGATATAAATGTGCTCAAGAAGAAATTAGCTAATTCATTTGCGATGAAGGATTTGGGTGCCACAAAGAAAATCCTTGGCATGTGAATAACAAGAGACATGAAAAATCATAAATTGACATTGTCTCATGGTGAGTACATAGAGAAGGTGTTGGTAGGTTTAGAATGCAGAATGAAAAATCAGTTATTACACCTTTGGCCAGCCATTTCAAATTAACTAAGGAAATGTGTCCCAAGACACATGAGGAGATAGAATACATGTCCAGGGTCCCTTATTCATCACCAATTGGCAATTTGATGTATGCGATGGTTTGAACAAGACCATATATTGCACATGCAATGGGAGTTGTGAGCAGGTATATGAACAATCCACTTAAAGAACATTGGGAGGCAGTAAAGTGGATTCTCAGGTATTTGAGAGGTATTTCTACTCATGCATTATGTTTTGTAGGTTCAGACACTATTCTACAGGGATATGTTTTTTTAGATATGGTAGGTGATAAAGATAGCAGGAGGAGCACCACATGGTATGTTTTTACTATAGGTGGAGCAATTGTAAGTTGGATTTCGAAACTGAAAAAGGTTGTTGCACTTTCAACAACAAAATCAAAGTATGTTGCTGCTACAAAGTCTAGTAAAGAAATGATTTGGTTATGAAAGTTTATGGAGGAATTGGGAAAGAAGCAGGAGAATAGCAGGTTGTACTGTGATAGTGAGAGTGTCATTGATATTGCAAATAACTCAACCTTCCATTCAAAGACTAAGAATATATAAATCAGGTACCATTTCATACCATCCATCTTGAAAGATGGACATTTGAAGTTGGAAAATATACACACTAGCCAGAATCCTGCAGACATGTTAACTAAGGGAGTAACCAGGGAGAAACTTAGTTCCTGCTCAGTTTCAGTTGGTCTTCAAGCATGAATATGAAGATTATAAATTTTCCAGTTCCAAGAAGGATCATAGTCCAATAGATACAACAGTGGTGGAGTTGTTGAGATCAATCTCAAAGTGGGAGATTGTTGGTTGTGGAGCCCAATTATCTTCCTGATTCATATGTCTTTGTTTTCAACCATGTTTATACCCCATGAAGACTTTACACCATGGAAGAATGTACACTCCTCCACACGGGGGAGTGCAGGGGGAAAGTGGGCCCCTGAAGGAAAAATTTCCTTGTAAATGTATATTGTAATTTCATAGTAAATCTGGACCATTCATTATAAGGTTGCAGATCTAACGATAGAAGTTATGTTAGGGTTTTTTTTCCCTAGAAGGAAAACCTCTTTTATGAGGGAAATGTATTGCAGCTATGTATCATTGTGAATATTTTATTCTGAGAGAGGATACTGTGAGAGAAAGAAGAGGAATTTACAACGGGTGTGATGTAGGTTGTATCCCTTCATTTGTTGGATAATAATAAAGGAAGGACCTGGAAATTTCTCTGGTGGATGTAGCCCACACTGGGTGAACCACGTATATCTTTTTCTCTATTGTATTGTGTATCTTATATGTTTTATTTCCACATTTGTTTTATTTTATTGCTCCGCAATCGTTATTTTTTAACACTTTCCCCATGGAAGCCTAAGTTAGGCTTGTTCTTCCAAAACTGGTCACCAACCAAGGTCTTGCAAAACAAAAGGGTATGCCATCCAAAGATCTCAAGTCAAAGATATCATGATAAGTGTAACCCACATCTAATAAGCAAGTCACCTAAACATGTGCTTCAAAACTACCTCATCAAATCAAACAAATGCTCAAAAACCCTATACAATTGACCAAACTTAAGTATGGGAGTGGTTTCATAGGATTCGTATTGGGTAGAACAAATCCCTCATGTAGGGGATTCTCCCAAGGATGTCTTTTCAAGGTCATGTAGTGGATGATGATGTGGAAGGGGTTTAGAATTCATAGGTCGATGAATTTCATGACATACAAGGGCTCATATTATCTCATTCATGGGTGCCTTTTTAGAGGGTGTGAAACCTTTGTTTGCGATGCACTTTTTCCAAGCCCGTCTTCTTTCCATTATTTATTTCTTTCATGTTTTAAGGAATGATTTGAAGGCTATTGTCCTGGTGTGGTGTCCAGATAATGATAGTGTCATTCACAAATACCTCACGAAAATGAGAAGCTTGGCTCGTGATGAGACCCCTTTCTCTCAGTTGTGTAAATGAGACCCATTATCCTGTCTTGGTGACTAGATGATGGTAATTTCATACCTCTAAATACCCATTATCATGATAGGTTGGCTCGTGATGACACCTCCCATCCTCCAACTAACCCCTTAAGTATTCATTATCATTTATTTTTGTAACTCCCCCTTTTCTTACAGAGAAGCATTTCATTTATTTCTCTGGGATTCCTAGGTGAAGTAGCTAGAAGGTTTATATTTAGGCTCTTATCGTTTTAGCCAACATCAATCCCTCTGGTCCTTCAACCCCTTTTTCCCATGAAATGAGGTACATTCCCTTCTTGGGTCACTAAATTGAAAGGGCCTAGAAGAAGATAATATGATGGGAGTGTAATGAGTAGAAAGTGGTAAGTATGGTCAAGAGTGGTATGATAACCCCTCAAGGGAACCCCGGTCACAAACCTTCCCCAAAGGTTGGCCACTTACTAGGAAATCTATGACACTCACCAAGGTGAAACAGGGTCAAAATCATAATGTTCAAGAATGTGTTCTATAATCAAAAGTAGCTCAAATACAAGATGGTTAAATGCCTTAAATATTAGGGTGATTACCTGCCATAATACTTGAATTGTACCGCATGGAGCAAGACCATATTCCTTCCATAAGCTAGTTGGTGTGGTGGATGTGCTGAAAATGGATCAGAATGTGGTTATAGAGTGGGATTTTGTATGTGCAAGTGGACATTGTTGGTCATGTAGTCTCTTGGCACTCCATATCTGCAACCTGAGGGTCTCAAGACATGATCTCCTTAGTTATCCCACAAAATGGGGATAACAGTGCCAACGATGTTTGTCAAGAAAATAGTTAAAACAAACACCATCACTACTAGAACTAAGAGGCATGATTGTTAAAAATGTATCGTTGATGCTTGTTGAGAACATGGTTGAAATGAACACCATCACTACAAGAAACTAGAGGAAGATCAATCACCATATTCTAATTATGTAGTTTTTACAATGAGTGATAGTTTAAATGACCAAACTTATCATGCAAAAAGTTTTCTCCTCATCACTATGAGAAATAGAAAATGGTGGAATAGATGAGCCAAAGTTGTCAAATTTGTACAACCTAGTAATATCTTGTGACAATTCTATTTTCTAGTGTATGCTTAGGATCTTTTAAATCCTTGATTACAACTTGGTGAGGTGAAAACTCTACTATTTTACCTTCACCTCAATGACTGATTTGATATACTGATAGAATATTGCAAGAAAGAACTATAACACATAATACATTATCAAAATTAGCATCATCTCGCTGAATTGTTACAGAGCCTACAACACTAAGAGATTTGTCACCACTAACAAATATTTGTTTGATGTTACATTCAATGATTAAGAGTAGAAAAAATGGCTTTATCCTTATCCATACAATAAGATATTCCAAAATCAATAAGCCACTCATTAGAAGAAGAAGTTGATGTTGCATTGAAGGAAAATTTAGAAGCAAAAAGTGAATTTCCACGAGAAGAAGAGTTAAAAGAAGAAGAATCCAAATTGATGTTCCACTTATTCATTGCTATAAGATTCTATTTTACTGAAATATTGAGACTCCAAATTACCATCTCACCCATAAAAATTACAATGTCTCTCAGTCTTCTTACCTTTTGATTTAGTTTCTTTATCATTGTTAGGAGTAGGTGTTGGCTACTTTTAAAAAGAGAGATATATTCATTAAATAAACTTGAACTTTTAACTAAATTAATTTGAAATATATTTCTCCGTAGTATTTCCATTCAAACTCACAAGTAAAATATTTTTAACCGCAACAATATATGAGCATACCTTTTTACCATAAAAACATAAAAACAAAACAATTGGAATTTATGTTTTTTTCAGCTTTGATAGAACTCTTCCACCACATTGATAGTATGAAAAGGAAAAATTGGAATTTTGTTTTTTTAGCTTTTGTAGATTTTAACCTTGTACAATATTTACTGCAAATAGATTTTCAGTAAAATAAAAAAAAGGATACAATGGAAAATACAAACATTACATAGAGAATTTTCCCCTGGAAACCCAAACCGAGAAAACCAACATATTCTATATTCATTCATAGTGATACATTGTTTACTTGAAATATACATATAGGATCCAACGACATCCAAAACCCTAACCCAATAACCTAGATTAGTCAACAACCCTAATTCCTTAATCGGAAATAGAAAACCATCGGAAAAAACCATGTGCCGAAAAACCACCCAAAAATATGACATGTTTCCCGAGGAAAAAAAAAATTCTTGGGGGAGCTGCCTCCGAACCCCCGCACGAGGAGCTATCACCCCCCTACATCTCCCAATAGGGGGGGCCTAGAGACCCCCCATCAAATGTCCTACTCGTGCAAAGAATATAACACATACCCAACATTCGGCCACTTGTTGTTTTCTTTCCATATAGTGGGTTACAAGGTTACATAATCAACAATCCAGGGCAACAATGCCCATGTATCCTCTACACCAAGAGAAATTCCCAGTGCTCACAGATTTTGTTAATGAATATGAAACATTCTTCAAAGTGTCCACCTTCATCAACAATACTTTCTTTTCTTCAACCATGTCTCTCAAAAAGTGATATTGAATATCAATATGCTTTGTCTTTGAATGATAAGTCGGGTTCTTCACTAGAAAAATTTCACTTTGACTGTCACAATCTATCCTTACAGCTTGTGATACCAACCCAATACTTGAACAAAATATTTGTAACCATACTGCTTCCTTAATTGCATGAGTGGCTTCCATTATTCATCTTCTGTAGTTGAAAGTGCCACTACGGTCTATCTTTTGCTCATCCAACATATTTCTCCTCCAAATAGGCTAAACACATACCCACTTGTAGATCTCTTACGATATAGATCTCCAACCCAGTCTGCATCCACAAAGCCATGTATATCCACCACTCTGTCCAATCCTAATCTTCCTTGGTAGCACAATCCATAGCTAGCAGTGCCACACAAATACCTGAAAAACCCTTTTTACTATTGTCCAATGCTCCTTCCATGGTTTTGACATATACATGCTCAAAACTCCTACTGCATGTGCATTGTACAATCTAGTACATACCATTGCATACATCAAACTGCCAACTACAATCGCATTTGGAACACGAGACATGTCCTCCTCCTCTTCTTGTGTCTTGGGACACTGATCCACAAATAAATTTACACCAACAAGAATAGGAACCTTGACCGTTTTACATTCTTGCACATTAAAACTCTTCAATATTGTCTCAACACATTTTCTCTGATTTAAGCAAAGTTTCCTCTTTTTCTGATCTCTTTTAATTTTCATTCCCAAAATGAAATTTGAAGCACCGAGATCCTTCATGTCAAATTTAGAGGACAACTGAGTTTTCACATCCCAGATAATCTCCTTGTTGTTTCCTATCAGCAACATGTCATCCACATACAATACCAAATAAATCAAATGATCACCAATTAATTTAAAATACACACAATGATCCTCTTTGCTTCTTGTGAAGCCAACTCCCAACATATAAGTATCAAATTTTTGATACCACATCCTTGGTGATTGTTTTAAACCATACAGGGAATTTTTTAGCTTGCAAACCATCTCCTTATTTCCCTTCACATCATAACCTTCTGGTTGCTTCATATTGATTTCTTCTTCCATATCCCCATGTAGGAATGTTTTCTTCACATCCATATGTTCTACTTCAAAATCAAATGCAACAACAATAGATAACAGAAATATTATAGAGGTTAACTTCGCAACAAGAGAAAAAATCTCACCAAAATCAATTCCCTCAACCTGGGAATAACCCTTTGCTACTAACCGAGCTTTGTATTTCTCCACTTTTCCTTCTGCATTCCTCTTATTTTTAAATACCCATTTTTTGCCAATGAGATTTCTTCCAATCGGAAACTCCACTAGATCCCAAGCCTCATTCTTATCCAAAGATGCCATTTCTTTGTCCATGGCCCTTTTCCAGATATTTCCATCCTATGAATCCACTGCCTCCTTGACATTTCTAGGATCATCATTAGTAAGAGACAAAGAAAAATTTGAACGGAAATCAGATGGAGTATACCTTTCCGGTAGCCTTCTTTCTCAAACCGATCTCGTCAATACTGGAGTATGAGTATATTCTTCTTCTGATTCCTTTTCTTTTGTAGATTCTGACTCATCATTCTTTAAATCAAACTCTATTTTCTCTGGTTCTTCCTTACTTGGTAGGACTTCCTGTTTAACAACATCCTTCATTTCTCTAAATACCACATCTTGGCTATACACTACCTTCTTAGTTTTTGGGTTCCAAATCTTATAACCTTCAAGACCATCTGTATATCCAATAAATATACACTTTTCAACCTTCTTATCTAGCTTACTCATGTTTTCCTTTGGAACATGAACATATGCATCACAACCAAATACCTTGAGATGTGTGAGAGAATGTTTCTTACTATTCCATACCTCTTGTGGAGTCTTTTCATATAGCACTGACGAGGGCGATCTGTTGACTAGGTAACATGCAGTACCCACTACCTCTGCCCAGAATTCTTATCCTAACCCGACACCACTAAGCATGCACCTTTCTTTTTCAATCAACGTCTTGTTCATCCTTTATACAACTCCATTTTGCTAAGGTGTATATGGAGTAGTTCTGCCTTGCTATGCTACACTTCTTACTAAATTATTCAAATTCATTCCCGCAAAACTCTCCACCATTATATGTCCTCATCACCTTAATTTTTTTCTCTATTTGATTCACAACAAGAGCCTTAAACTCTTTAAAGATTTCAAAGACTACATATTTCTTCCTGTGGAAATATATCCAAGTATTCCTCGAGAAGTCATCTATAAATGAGACATAGTACACATATTTTCCCAATGATTGGAATGATACAGGTCCAAAAACATCACTGTGAACTAGCTGTAAAATTCCTTCTTCCCTCGTTGCACCAGAAGGTAATCTTACCCGATTCTACTTTCCATATACACAATGTTCACATAAATCAAAATCCAGAGAGAAATTAGACATACCTTCAACCATACCTTTACCGTGTAGTAGTCAAAGACCCTTCTTTCCAACATGCCCTAGTCTTTGATGACACAACATAGCCTTTTCTCCAGAGACTATAGGAGTTCTTTCTTCTTCAACTCCAATATCAAGAATAATGGAACTATTACACCCATCCCTAATAGTGTTTCCTTGTTGCTTATACAGAGTTCCAAACCGAACTCCCTTCAACAAAACCATTGCTACTCGAACCATCCTCCAGGTTTCCTTTTCAAATATTGTTTTTACCCCTACATCATCCATTTTTCCTACATAAATAAAATTTCTGGAAAAACCTAGGATTTTCAAAACACCAGGAAGTGTTCTAATCCTTCCATATATGACCCTAGACTTGTCTTTTCCTCAACCTATGATTTTGGTTGTCAATTCATCACCTAGGAAAACATTACCACCATCATACCTTTCATATTCACAAAACCACTCCCTTTAGGGATTCATATGGAAGGATTCACCTGATTCAACCAACCATTCCTCATGATCTACATGTGTGCTTGAAGAACTCAAGTACACATCCCCTCCTTCTTTCTTGGAGGTCTTTTCTTTTGTAGAAGGAGATTATTCAGATCCCTTATTTTTCTCAACTTTGGATCTACAATACTTCTTGTAGTTCCCTTCTTTTCCACATCTCCAACATACCTTTACAAAATTTCCGGGACATTTAGATATACCCTTTGAATTAGATCTCCCACGTGAAAAATTAGATCTATTTATTTCCTGGGAACGTCCTCTTGAAAATAATGTGTATGTACTCTATCCTTCCATATTCTCGTGTATCATATCCTCCCACAACAAGGATGAGACCACTTCATCAAAATTCAAGGCAGTTGTATTACTACCTATGGCCACAACCAGACTATCCCACGAGTCCGGTAAAGAACACAATAAACCGATACATTTATCTTCATCTGAAATTTTAATCTCAATACATACTAACTGACTTACCATAGTATTGAAGGCATTCAAATGCTCTGCCACCGATTCTCCATATCTCATCCTCGGGTTATACAACTTATTTCTCATGAATAGTTTATTTACTAGGGACTTGACTCATACAACTTCCCCAACTTATCCCATAAATCCTTGGTTGTAGCTTCCTCTAACACATTCAATAATATTGAATCTGAGAGGCACAATCATATTGTGCTCTTTTCCTTTCGATCCAACTTTTTCCCGTCATCTGTTGAAGTTCCTGTAGGTGCAGTACATGGATCTACTGTGATCCACTGATCTCTGTCCACCAACAGATCTTCCATCTTGAGCTTCCACAACTCAAAACTTTTCCCATTAAACTTCTCAATCTCCATCTTTGAATTGCTTGCCATTTCTTTTCACCTGAAAAATTAATACCACAGAGCTCCCACTGTAACAAGGCTTATCACAGTCCCAAGCCAAAACCTTGAACACAAAGGCGTCCCCCTGAAGCCAACAAATCTCTGATACCAAATGTAGATTTTAACCTAGTACAATATTTACTACAAATAGATTTTCAGTAAAAGAACAGAAAGGATATAATGGAAAATACAAACATTACACAGAGAGTTTTCCCCTGGAAACCCAAAGAGAGAAAACCAACATATTCTATATTCATTCATAGTGTTACATTGTTTACAATACAATATACATATAGGAGCCAATTCCATCCACAACCCTAACAAAATGACTTGGATTAGTCAACAACCCAAATTCCTTAATGGGAAATAGAAAACCATCGGAAAAAACCATGTGATGAAAATCCAAAAATGCGACATGTTTATCAAAGAAAAAAACATTTCTTGGGGGCTCTACCCTCGAACCCCCGTGCAGGGGCCTAGCGGTCCTTCCTCAATATATATATATATATATATATTCAACATCATCTAAATTGTTCATTTTTTACAAAATTGAAAATTGTGGCCAATATACGAAGCGACAACAAGTTCCCTAACATAAAAAACATCCATATCATGGCCTAGATACAAAATGGCAGTAGTTGATAAATGATTGACCACTTCCACCCTCACCACCCTTAGGAGAATCCTAGAAATCAATATTTATTCTCTTGTTTGAGGAAGCACCTCGAGAGGTTCTAGGCCTGGGCATGCTTTGATGCTCTGGAAACTGCATAAAGAATAAACGTTTTTATAAGTTTTTTTCCTCAATGAATTAATAAACATACAAAATGATACTTTGTAATTTAACCTAATACAACTCACCACATCTGCTAGTGTCATTTGTGAGGGTGTTACCCACCTCCGAGATCCCAGTCTCTCTGTGATGCCACCCTGCATTAGTTACAAGGATCAAGTCAAAAAAATTAAACAAACATGCGTAAAATGAAATTCATGAAACATTAAAATGATCATCAATGCATTATCTCACCGTGAATATCTCAGGCCTCGATGGAGATTCATTGGCAGATGGAGCACTAGGTTGTACAACCTGCGCTGAGACAACCTCTATTGTGGTCGTCTCGGTCGATGGGGCCGATGGAAATGCTCGGGGTGGGATGTGATGGTCACCCATAGACTGTTTTTATAGTAAGATTTTTCTCACCCCTCAACTCTCAAACCCTTATCTACTGCAAAATTTCCTAGTATTTTCTAACCCTAGGTTGCTAGATTTTACTCATTTCTTAAACAAAATTAACAAGTAGGTAGTCTAAATTGTGTGGCAGAAGTAGGGATTTAATTTTAATTGATTAGATTTCTGATATAGTGGTTAGATAATATGTTTTACCTTAATGAATGATACATCCATAGGGCTGCAATTTATGCAGAAAATTAGTTTAGGACAACTTAGCTAGTTTTTCTTCCTAGTTGATTGCTAATTGTTCTCAAGTGTTTAGGTTGTTTTTATGAGCCTAGTTAGATACTTTTTAGTTAGTTTTATTTGCTGATTTCTCTTCTGCAGTAGTTGTATCAGACCTGGAACATGTTTGAAAAGTGCTTACGAATCATTGAATGGTGTGCCCTTTTCATTTGGAAATTGTTGGAAATCATTGGTTAAGTATTCTAAGTGAATTTTTGGGTTTTATTTAATGATTACCTTGCTTATATTAAGAGTTACTTGTTTTTGTTTCAAATCATATAAGATCTAGTTAGGGCATAATAATTGTTAAGAATTCATTGAATAATCACCCTTAAGCATTCTAGCATTATTGAAAAGTTGCCAAAGTATCTTTACATTGTTACCCTTTGATTTGATTGGCTGATTTCGAAGTGTTTGTTGATGATAAAGAACGTATAGATATTGCATTTCTACTACTATTATAAGTGTTTTCAGATCTAATATTACTACTTATACTGAAAAATACACGTGTTAGAACATCTCATCTATCTTATGTAATTGGAATTGGATAATTAAATGATATTTTTGTTCCACTGAATATAGCTTGTGACTAATCACCCTTAGTTGCATAAGATAAACACTTCCTCAAACACTTGTTACTTATTACTTTAGGCGGGACTTATACTTGGGAATTGGAATTAGTACATAGTTGGTTTAGGTTGAATTGTCCTTGCGAGTACTTAGGCTTTCATCCTCCTCTTTCACAACACCCTTTTTCTTCATCTTTCCCATCTCCATCCTAGTCCATCAAGTCTTGTATCATGATCCCTTAGGTCCTTTGATCATCCACAGTATTTTCCCCAGGGGGTCACTCGGGACTCTTCCTGAGGTGAAAGTGGGTCATGGTCCCAGTTTGTTGTCCATTGGTTGGGATCATGAAGGACTCTGCACGATCGATAATCTGTGTGATAACAAGTCCTTTTGAAGTACTAGAAAAGGTGGGAGATAATTCCTACAGACTTAGTATACCCCCATACATGTGCATTTACTCAGTAGTGAATGTGGATAATCTCAAACTCTATGAGCCCTCCATGTTGGATCAGGAAGAGGAGAAGGTCCTACCTTCCATAGATGATTTAGCACCAAATGTTCAAGAAGAGTTGGAAGAAGAAACAATTATTTAGAAGTGGTCCAGAACTATAAGACATGGGAAACATGACCTTTGGAATATTGGGTTGAAAGGACAACTTCCAAGAAAAGAAAAATGGTACTCCAGGGAGAAGGTAGAGGAAAACATTTCACACCTTGTTCAGTTAAGATTTTGGGGACCAAAATCCTCCCTAAATGGGATGGTATGATATCAATTGGATCATTGCATTTTTTCATCTATCTCGATCCTTTCATAGTGGAAAATTTGGAGGAATAATCTTGCAGGATTGTTTTAGTGACAGGCCCCGGTTTGGAAAATTGAGGTCTAGAACCTTTCTGGGCCATTTTGAGGCATCAAACGACATTTTCGGGGGTTAAAACTTTCCCCACATTGTGCCTACCTTGTGAATCTATTCTACACATTGAAACCTTTCCAATGGTGCAAAACTCACGTCAATCGGATTTCATATGTAAAAGTTATTCCTCTCACAAGTTGACCTACTGTGTTGACCATCATGGTATGAAAGGATTCCATATCATCCCCCATTACTCACATATATGGGGCTATCCACATGAGGGATTTATACAAGACTCTAGAAGGTTCAAAATGATACCACAATTTAGGGTTGAGGAAGTCAAAAACCTATCCCTAGATGGCTATCGGGCTTTGTTAAATATCAGGCCACTAGGAAGAGAAGGGGTTCCATCCTTTTGCATGGTATCTTGTTCCATAGCTAATAAAAACATAAGAGAGTGGTGTTCTAAGAGAATAATACAAGAGGAGAGATTTTGCAGCAACCATACCAGCCACAGGTCAAAGGAAACTCGTGCATATTTCTTTGTACTTGCAACATTTCTATACCAGAGAAAAGAGAGTAGAGAAGCCTCACCTTCTAGCCGGTTTTTTTCCCATATTGGGTTTCCCAGGTCATATCTTATGTTTATTTGTGGATGGTGTTATTGTTTTTAACTATTCTCTATTTTCTGCATTTAATCTATTTCATGCATAAGAAGGAAATCAATAACTAAGTATTCTGAGATCTGAAAGAAAAATTACTATAATAGTAAAGATTTAAGTATTTTATTAGATCTATTGTGGCAAACTATTCTAGTGGAATATCCATGATAGTTTACAGATCAACCACTTTGACATCAACGAAAACATTTTCTCAACAAATACCATGTGCACTTTCACTTTTACATTTTTAATCCATTTTCATGTTTACTCCACTTTTACGTAAACTCTTCTTTCACTTTTACCCTTTTTTTTAATCCACTTTTACGTAAACTCCACTTCCACTTAACTTTTCCACTTTTGTATTTATTAAAGTCACAATTATATTTAATCCACTTTCATTTCTACTCCACTTTTACGTAAACTCCATTTCCACTTAACTTTTCCACTTTTGTATTTATTAAAGTCATATTTATATTTGATCACTTACTTACCTTTGACATCAATGACAATAATTTATTCAATAATATGCCCCTTTTTCATTGATGGCAACCCTGTACTCAAAAACATATAATCCTACATAAATAGAAAGAGTTCTCCCTTGTCTACAACTCTCCCCCTATTTGTAATTCTCCTCCCCCTATCTACAACTCTCCCTGTATCTGTAATTCTCTCCCTTTGACATCAATGGAAAAGGTATGCTCCCCCTGAGTTGTGCTTCTTTATTGACGAGATGAGAGGTATATCACTCCCAGATTTTGTTTGAGATATTCAAATGTTTCTCTGGGAAGTGCTTTGGCAAAAATATCTGCAACTTGTTCCTTGGTGGAAATGTGTTCAATATTAACACTTAGTTCAACTACCTGTTCTATTAGGAAGTGATACGTGATGGGAATATGCTTCATATTTGAGTGCATAATATGATTCTTTGAAACGTTTATTTCATTTATGTTGCTAGAGATGATTGAGATTTGTTGATCATATTCTACCTTGATATCCTGCAATGTTTTCTTCATTCAGAGAAATTGTGTGCAACATGTTTATGTTGCAATATAGTTGGATTTTGTTGTGGATAGAGAAACCAAAGATTATTTCTTACTCAACCAAGACACTAGACTATTTCCCAGAAAGAATGCGCCTCCACTTGTACCTTTTATGTCATCAACACTTCCTACCCAATCTGCATTTGTATATGTTGTTAGAGTAAAAAATTCACCTCTTGAGTACCATAAGCCAAAGTCCAAGGTTCCCTTTAGATATTTGAATATCCTCTTTACTACTTGCACGTGAGTTTCTTTTGGTGCATCTTTAAATCATGCAACCAATCCTATTGTTTTCATAATGTCTAGCTTTGATGTCATCACATATAATAGGCTTCCACTCATTGACCTCTACAATGTTTGATTTTCTTTCAGAGATTCATCATTTTTTCTCAATTTACAACATGTGACCATAGGTGTGTTGTACAATCTTCCATTATGAATTTATTCAACATTTCCTTGATGTACTTGGTTTTTGAAATGAACATGCCTTTGTTAGATTGAGAAATTTGTAATCCAAGAAAGAATTCTAGTTCGCCAACCATATATATCTCAAATTCCTTTTGCATTTCTATTGCAAACGCTTGGCACATTTATTTCATACTTCCTCCAAAAATAATTCCATCTACATAAACCACAACAATCAACAGATTTTATTCTATTGTCTTGATGTAGATATTAGTGTCAACAATTCCTCTTTTGAAGACTTGTTGTTGTATATATTTATCAAGTCTTGAATATCATGCTCTGGGAGCTTGTTTTATCCCATAAAGTGCTTTCTTCACTTTGCACACATAATTTTTATTTTTTTATAATAAGAATCTTTCTGGATATTAAAGGTATACTTCTTCCTCTAAATTACCATTGAGAAAGGAAGATTTGACATCCATTTGATAGACTTTGAAGTTCTTGAAACATGCAAATTCCAAAATCATTTTGATAGCTTCTAGTCTAGCAACCAGGGGAAAGGTTTCTTCGAAATCAAGACCTTCAACTTAAGCATAGCCTTTACAAACCAATCTTTCTTTATTTCTCATTACTTTCCCATATTCATTCAACTTGTTTCTAAAAACCCACTTGGTTTCAATTACATTTTTATCTATCGACCTTGGAATGAGTTCCCACATTTCATTATTCTCAATTTGATTTATCTCTTCTTCCATAGCATTAATCCAATTCTTTTCTTCACTGTCTTCAGTAAAATTATTAGGATCTATTTTATATAGCAAGGAGAAGTTTGCATATTCTGGTGCACTAGCTAGTCTTCTTATTTTTTGAACTCTATTATCTTTATCACCAAGAATTAGATTTTCTATATGATTGTTTCAGACAAATCTAGATGGTTTCTTTGTATCTTGGTGTTTTGTTTCTTCTTCTTCATTGTCTTCTCCTTCTTCTTATTTTTCTTCTTTGTATCCTAGTTCATATGCTTGAACATTTACTTGTGTTTTAATCTTTTGGTGCTCTGCTTCATCAACCTTTACATTTGAACTTTCTATGATTTTGTGTAATGTTGTATTGTATCATCTATAAGATTTCTTTCTTGATGAATAACCAAGAAATATACCTTCATCAACTATGGATTCAAATATTCTCAAATCCTCATCATCTCTCTTTATGTAGCACTTGATTCTGAAAACTTTGAAGTATTTAACTGTTATTGGTATACCTCCCCATAATGCATAAGGTGTTTTGTTGTTGTTGAATTTGATTTTCCCTCTATTCAGAATGTAAAGTGTGATGTTGATTGCTTCTCTCCAAAACCCATCTGATAACTTAGCTTCATCCAGTATTTTTCTTCCATCTCTTGCATAGATTAATTTTTTGTTTCCACCACTCCATTCTGTTGTGGAGTTCTTGCAACTGAGAAATGCCTTTTTATCCCATGAGTCTCACAAAATTATTCAAATTAATTTGAGATAAACTCACCTTCTCTGTCTAATCTCAAACACTTTATTTTCAAATCAATTTCATTTTCAACCAAGGATTTGAATTCTTTGAACTTCTCATTAGATTCAAATTTGTATTTTAGGAATGTAACCCATTTCATTCTAGAATAATCATCAATGAGAAACATGAAGTAATGTTCACCTTGTAGACTTTGTGTTCTTGTAGGTCCACAAAGATCTGTATGAATGAGTTCCAATGGCTTCATTGTTGAGTATTCCTTTGATTTAAAGCTTGTTCTTGTATGTTTTCCATGCTGACATTGCTTGCAGAGAGTGTTTGAAGGTTTAAAAACATTTGGCATGTTTCTCATTGCTTGTTTAGTGCTTATTTTTACCAGATTATCAAAGTTTTTATGACCGATTATTCTATGCCATAACCAACTTTCATTTGTTTGTTCCATATAGAACTTTTCTCCCTTGATCTCATTGAGGATATATACATTATTTGATGTTATATATGCACTTGAAACTAATATTCCTGAGCCTTTTTTCCTTATTTCACAACCTTGAGAATTAAATGTGAGATTTTGTCCTTGATCACACATTTGAATAACACTGAGATGATTGTGTTTCAGACCATCAGCATACAAGAAATTTTATGTTTTAGTCTTTCCATTATTGATACTTAGAGTACCTTTTCCATCTATCCTTGCGGTAGCATCGCTTCCAAATGTCACATTGCCTTCGTTAACTTCTTTCAAAGTGAGAAACTTTCTCTTGTCACTTGTCATGTGGCTTGAGAATCCATTGTCAATGTACCATTGGTTTCCTTTGTTTTGAGCATGAAGGGTAGTTTGCACAAGCAAAGATTCATCATTCTTCTGCATCTCTTTTTCTTGCTTCCTTTTCCAAACTCTTACGGGTTCTTTCTTTTGTTTGAAAAGGTTATCCACATCCTTCTTTTTTCTAGGAGTTTCCACAAGGTTACTTCTAAAAAAACATGCTTTGTGCCCATAGTTTTGGAATTTATAGCATACAACATTGTAATCAAATAAAGGAGAAAATGAATTATAGTTTCTAATTGCGAATCCATAAACATTCATGTCTTTTCTCCATACATTATTATTTATTGTATGTTTTCTACAATATATTTCTTTATGACCAAAATGATTAGAACAAAATAAATAGCCAAAGAAAGAATTTTGGTACTAGTTCATGTGAGGCCTTTTTGGTGGGAAAGATCTTTGAATATGTCCTTGTTTTCCTTAGGATAAATTCCATTTTTCTGCGGAACATTATTTTCTTTCTTTGTGTTGTATTTATCACTGATGGAACTTTTGAGTACATTGGCATAGCTTTCATTTTTTTCTTCATTTACTTTCTTTGATGGCCCTGGAGCTTCTGGATCTTCTTTGGTGGTTATCAGACTCTTATCATAACCAAGACTCATCTTAATAAATGGTGAACTTTTACAATTGATGATATGATCCAAGGTTTTGGCACTCTTTTCAAACTTCAAGCTTCTAATCCGGCGAGTAGTTGACTTTTCCAAATCCTTTCTTAAGGAAACAAGTTTAGTTTCTAGCTTCTCGCAATTTTCTTTATTTTCATTTACTTGAATTCTCACCACTTTTTCTATCCTTCTTGACTCTTCTAATTGAACTTTTATGCTTATAATAATATTTTCTAATTCTTCAAGGCTTTGTGAATTTTTTTCTTTTGAATCATGATCCTCTTCTTCATATTTTTGCAGTTTCTCTTTTTGTTTCAAATTATTTTTCCTTAGCTTCCTTATTTTTTTTAAGGCATAGATGAGTTATTATTCAAGATCCACTTCTCCATTTGTTTCAATTTTTTCCTCTTCTTCTGAATCTATAATTTCTTTGTCTTCATCAATATTAGTTTCGATTACCATAACGAGAGTTTCTTCTCTATCACTACCGTAACTTCTTTCACTTCTTTCTTCAGACGAGTCACTGACCCGTTTTGAGGAGAGGCTTTTCTTTTTCTTATAAGAGTTCCTCTTATTTTCATGCTTGTCGTGTTTGTGGCTATTTTGTTTTTGATGATTTTTCTCTTTACATTATAGTCTTCTTCATTATCACTGTTTTCATTTTTCTCATATGGACACTTGTAGAAAAATGTCCTACCTTTCCATAGTTAAATAATTTAAAGGGAAATTTACCTTTATATTTCCCAAATCCATTTGATGCAGACCCCGTACTCTCCTATGGGGCTGTGCCACCTCCCAGTCTAGGATCGATCGACTTCGAGAGCTGAATCATCTCATAGGTTCATATTGAACCTCTTCTATATTATTCATAGGTCAAAGTCCTACCTCTCATGTTTGAAATCACCTTTTAGAGAGTTTCTGAGTACCCACAGAGTTCTCCACGTGACCCTGGTCAAAAACCGTGGGATTGAACCTTTTTTCCCCATGCACTTCAGGACTTCAGGCTTCGACTGTTTTGTATACAACTGATTCCTTTTCACTCGATCTTTGTACCTGCGGAATCACCAGACTAGATCTACGGCCCACGTTTCTCCAACAGCCGACGATTGTGATCTACTTCGGGACTCCGAATCCCACCAAAGTGACCTTTACTCGGAGTTTCAGATCAAGTGACATGCTCTCTCCTTGATCGACAGTTGATATCCATCCTTTACTCCACTTCGAGTGACTTATATTCAAAACTGCTCCGTGTCCTTTCTTCCAGAGTATCAATCCTCCGAAGTGACAGATCTTCTTCCATGCGTCCTATCCCAATGGATGGCTCTGATGAACACCGATGCTCTGGCCTTTGGGAGTTCTCATACCTTCACTCTTCACTCTCCTCTGGAGTGACTTTTCTCTGGAGTGAATATGCACTTCCCACGTGTCCCTCTACTCATCAAAGACTCCTATTGACTCTGGCCTTTGAGATTTTTGACCCTCAGAAACTTACTCAAAAATTTCCCCGTAGTGTTCTATCACCACATGTTCCAACCAAAGACAGTTAGGATGATTCCTTTCCTTTTGGAGCTTCAGATGACTTCTGGTCAATGAATCCACTTCCTCCTTTCCTTTCCTCTAGAGTATGTAGTTCTGGACTCCACGATCTATTAATGTGTGTCCCTCTCAGATCAATGGCCACAATTTACTTTAGTAGTTTGGGATTAAATAGTTTTGGCTTCACCACTCTCTTTTTCCTCCAGAGTTCTCTTCTCCCAGAGTACACAGATCTCCACCGCATGTACTTCCTAGATCCAATGGTCCATATCTACTTCATCCTTCACGACTTCGCGAGGGTTTCACTTTGATCCACGCAAATATTTTGGAGCTTTTACCTCCTAGACTCTTTGAGATCTAACGACTGTCAGTGACCTCAACTTCCTACGAAGGGCTCTCAACCATCAATTCATGACCTTCAACATATTTCTCCCTTTATGTTGAATCTTTATCGCTATCACTCCTGATCTTGACTCCTCTGAGTGTTTCGACCTCTAACACACTCCTTGCAATCCTGGAATCTTTGACATAGTTTTGAAGAAATCTTACTATGGACTCCTTGTGCTTCACAATCCTGGTCTCTTGACACTTAGTTGAACCTTGACCATGTGCACTATTTGCAACATTCGGTCTAATTTTCCCATTATCCCTCCTGAGATTCTCTAAGTCAAATATAGACTCTGTCGATGCACCCCTTGTGGACAATATGTACTTCTTGCATTTGAGATATCGGAAGAGAAACAATTGAAACTTATCTAATACTTCACAGGTTCATATACTCAACTATGAACAACATATGTAAGCATAGAGAAATAAACACACAGAGAACATATCATTCATTCAAATACACACTAAAATGAACATCGTCCGAGCATTTGGATCAATCTCCATATGTTCTATTCATTCATGAAGTATTTACATAAGTTACACATTTTTTCACTGTCTTCTGACTCTCTATGTCTAACTGCTACATGTAACACTTCTTACTCCCTTACTTCTACAATACTACCATTCAATACAAAAATACATAAACCTATCTAAGGAGTGGCTTCTTGATCTCTTCTCCTTCCTATCTGAATTCTATCTCATCTTTGTTTTAGAGGTTACCTACTTAGTCCTATTACAATAAATGTGAATTATTAGCAGATAAGAGATGACACTCTATATATGTAACACCTTACATTCATGTACGAATTTTAAAAAATTCTGCCATTCTCAGGTGGTGACCTAACTTTACAAACAAGGTCTTTAAATACAATATTTCCAAAATATCTCAACAACACACTCCTGCCTCTGTTTAATATTGATTAGAAATTTTTGCGCATTGAAGTGTCGAATTCTGCCTCCACTCTCAGCCTCTTTTGATTTGATGGCGATGCTCCTACATCATACTCCTCTGGATAAAATATTCATGGAATCTTGTTCATGAGCTCTTGTACTATATTTCCATGTTTCAAAATGTCAGGTTCAGTGACCCAACTCGAATCTTCCACTAGGTGATCTTTCCACTTCACTAAATATTTAGGATATGTTATGGCACGGTTTGTAGGAAAGGTTTAAGGCAGCTTGAGTCAAGGCTTAAAACCGACGTAACAGGAGCTTCCCCACCCACTGTCACCTCGATGGGGAGCTCTTTCTATTTAGGAGGGCTAGTCCAAGGGAGACGTCCCTATGTAATCTGGGTTTCCAAAGGGATAAAGGTATAATGGATCAAAGTGAGAGATTCCCTTTACAAATTACTTCCAATAGAGATAGTCAAAGAAGATATTGTTCCACTAGATGGCACCTGTTTGTGAGACAAGACAGATAAAACTACAATATTTGCTGCAGTGGGTTAGTACTTCAAAAGCATTAATGACTATCTTCAAGTATACACATGAGCAATGATCAAATGCTATTATTGACGAAGTCAATGATTGCTAAACAAAGACCAATGACTAATATCACTCCTTCAATAAAGCATAAGAGATAATGAGCATTCAATATGCACAACTAAAACCTTTTATTATATCACAATGCAATAAATATCTCAAATCAGCTCATATAAATGATGTTGTTGCGTCACCTATATTGTTGCTGCTATGAATGTGACGTCGAGCACTAATCAATAGGTCAAATGAAGACAGAGAGTAAAACATTTTCTTCAATAAGCTTATAAATGCAATTACTAACTCAATGTCTATCAAATGAGGTGAGAAAAGTCACAACGTTGCAAGCTAAGCAAAGGATCAAAGTAAATGTGACGTCACCTATGAATTTGCTGCAGTCACTATGACATCAACCCTAAGTGATTGATTAGAGAGGCCAAAAAAAGGTAACGTTTGCAATTTAAGCCAATGAGAATATTGAAGACCTTTATGGCCGCCTAGAGGAGACTTGGCCACAACTTATAGAGCAAACAAGAGTTGAAATAGGTTAGGACGTCACCTCTAGGGTTAGGGTTAGTAAATGGCTAGGGTTAGACGCTAGGTTAGTTAGGGTTTCAACAATAAAAAGTTTTGAAAGAGATTTTAACAACAAACAAGCTCAAGATTATCTTCTAGATTAGTGCCTTGGGTTAATGGGGTCAATTAAAGTGAGACTAATGGTTTAGGAGAAACTTAAACTTAAGGACAAGAGAGTTAGGGTTTGATGGTGTTGCTATGGCAAGGCCACCAACCCAAAACCCTAAGAAGGAAAGACTTACCTAGGTGTAGCTAAGGCTAGGCCTAAAGCTTCCTCTTCTCTCCTTAAGACTTCTTTGGCAAAACGGCTAGCTTACAAACACAAATCTAGGGCTGAAAAGTGTTGCTTACATACAAGGCTTTTCAAAACCCCTAGAAGTAAACCCTAGGTGTAAACTAAATTAGGCCTAGGACGCCTTCTTTCTTCAATTTGTGCTTAAAACTAACTCAAGAAATGAGATGGCTAGTGTAGCTATGGCTAGGCTAAACCTTCTCAAATCAAATGGCTATAAG
>ML779040.1:745680-758980 GCA_009831015.1 Picea engelmannii
GCTAAATACTTATGAACATAATGGGCCGGCTCGTGATGAGACCTCCCATCCTCTTGGTTAGGTCTTGCATTTATTTATTTCATTTTTTCTTAGGGTCCCTTAGTTTCTTATCGAGAGGCTTTTTATTGCCTTCTCGGGGATCCATTGGGTGAAGCATCTCTAGGTTTTCATTTTCCTATGGATTTTATCTTTTACCAGCTGCTTTTACCTCCTGGGCCTTTAGCCCCTTCTTCCCACAAGACAAGATGTACCCTGGAAGGTCATGCTAATGGCCAGACTAGGGGAATGGGATGGATGAGCGGGGCATAAGATGGAAAAGTGATAAGATGGTGGGAGCGGACGATGGCTCTGCAAACCCCCCTTGGTGGCTAACCAAAACCCATGAATACCGGCTTGCTAAGTTGCCCCATCAATCACCCCAACAATGGTCAAGAGGATTAGTGTAAGATCCAAGCAGTCATTCGAAATGAAAGGAACCTAATGCATACATCAGAAGGTTATAATGATCAAATATGACACATACCATGATACCTCGGACCAATTACCTCATGGAGCAAGAGTCCTTTCCGATGCAAGTCCAGGCCGGTAGTGATGGGAGATGGTACTGTTGATAGGACAAAGATGGATGAGAAGAAGAAAGATGGGCCCTCCAGGGCCATGCTCAAGTCGCTCCTGCTCTCGGTACTCTATTTCTAGGACCATGTGGGCCTCGAGACATGATCTCCTAGTTACACTATCTTGAATGGAATTTTTCTAGTGCTCCTGTTTACCGAATTTTTAAATGCAAATTCTGCCTATTCCAGAATTTGATCCCACTGGAAGCCCTACTCAGTGACTAAACTCCTTAACAAATTTCCCATAATTTTGTTCACCACTTCAGTCTGCCCATCTATCTGAGGGTGATATGTTGAACTGAAGGACAAGTTTTTCCCCATCTTCTTCCATAGATCTCTCCAAAAGTGTCCTACAAACTTTGTGTCTCTATCTGAGACTATGATTCTAGGAAACCCATGTAGTCTCACAACTTCCCTGAAAACAAAAGTGGCTATGTTTGTAGCATCACTTGTTTTCTAACATGGTATGAAATGTGCCACCTTGGAAAATATGTCTACCACAAAAAATATGGAATCACTTCCCTTATGGGTTCTAGAGAGTCCCAATACAAAATCCATACTAATTCCATCCCAAGGCCTTTCTGGAATAGGCAATGGTTGATAAAAACTAGTGTTCTGTTGTCTCCCTTTTGCATATTGGAAAATTATGCATTTGTTCACAAATTAATTTACTTGGGACCTCATACCTGGCCAGTAGTATGAAGAACTTAGTTGTGCATATGTTTTATCATGACCAAAATGTCCAGCTAAACCTCCATTGTGTTTCTCTTTCAATGGGTTGTCTCTCACAGAGCATCTTGGTATGCAAAATTGGCTTCCCTTGAACAATAATCCATCCTGGATTATATATTTTGTCCATGGGATTTTTTCCCCCAACAAAGGGTTCTCACATGCCTCGTAAGCCTCCTTAAATTTGTATCTTCTTGGTACATTTCCTTAAGGTGTGAAAACCCTAAGGTCTTCACTTGGAATTCCTGTATAATCAAAATCCTCATGATCAAAGAATCTGGAACTTTGTTAGCACTTCCAAAAATATGTTTAATGAAAAAAGTGAAATTATGCATGAATTCTACCCACTTAGCATGCCTCTGATTCAACTTTTCTTGCCTAGTAATAAATTGTAAAGCTTGATTATCACTATACAAGACAAACTCTTTTGGAATTAGATAATGCCTCCACTTCTTCAAAGCTTGAATCACTGCATAAAACTCTTTTTCATATGTGGAATACTTTTTCTTGGTGTCATTTAGTTTCTCATTGAAATAAGAAAATAGCTTATTATCTTGACTCATGACTGCTCCAATAGCTACTCTGCTTGCATCACACCTTACTTGAAATGTTTTCCCAAAATCTGGTAAGACCAGAATTAGTTGTCCTTTGATCTTCTCCTTCAACATTCTGAATCTTTTCTCAGCATCATTTGTCCAATTAAAATACTTGTGTTTCTTCTTCACAATATCCAATATGGATGTACATATACCACTGAAATTTCTGATAAATTTCCTATAAAAAATTGCTAACCCATGAAATATTCTCACCTCAAATATGCTTCTAGGAGATGGCCAATCTCTTATTTCTTTCACCTTCTCTAGATCCATCTTCAATTCATTTGAAGAGATCACAAAACCCAAGTATATGAGTTATGTATTCATAAAAGAGATTTTCTTTAAGTTTATCAACAACTTTTCTTGTTGCAATATCCTCATCACTAATGTCAAGTTCTTTAAATGTTCTTCCTCTGTTTTACTGAAGCTCAATATATCATCCAGATATACAATCACAAATTTACCTATGAAGTCTTTCACCACTTCATTCATCAATATCATAAATGTGTTTGGGGCATTTGTCAACCCAAATGTCATGACTAGCCATTCAAACAAACCTTCATTTGTCTTGAATGGTGTCTTACATTCATCTCCCTCTCTCATTCTTATCTAATGATATCCACTCTCTTCAAATCTATTTTTGAAATATCTTGCTCCACTCAAGCAATCCATAAAATCATCCATTCTTGGCAAAGGGAATCTATACATGATGGTGATATTGTTGATGGCTCTAGAATTTGTACACATTCTACATCCTCCATCCTTCTTTGGACTCAACACAGTTGGTACTATGCATGGGCTTAGAGTTTCCCTTACTAAACCTTTATCCACCAACTCCTGGACTTGATTCTTGACCTCTTCATTCTCTCGAGGTGTCAACCTATATGCTTCTTTGTTTGGCAAACTGCCCCCTAGAATAAGATCAATGTGATGGTTGATACTCCTAATGGGTGGTAATGAGTGAGGTAACTCATCCACTATTATGTCGGCAAAATTCTCTAACAGTTCCTGGATTTCTTCAGGTAAACAATGCATAGAATCATTTATAAGGATAACCCTTGTCTTCCTTACTACAACAAAATGCATCTCTTGTTACTTCTTGACCTCATTCAAGAGTTCCTTCCCACTCATGAGAAGTATACTTGAACTAGCCTCCCTCTTTTGTTCCTTGACTTCTATTGTCAGCAACATGTGTGTTCTACCATTATTATCTAGGGTGTAATTAACTTTCCTCCCATCATGAATGACATTTCTATCAAATTTCCATGGTCTCCCCAACAAAACATGACATACATCCATGGGAATTACATCACATAAAATCTCATCTTTATAGCCTCCTATTTTTAATTCAACTTTGCATTGTTGACTTACCATTACTTGATGTCCTTTCTGCAACCATGATACCTTTTATGGATTTGGGTGTGTAGTTGTCTCCAGCTCCAGTTTCTCCACCATCTCTGTGGATACTAGATTATCAGTGCTCCCACTGTCTATAATCATCTTGCAAACTATGTCCTTTGTTTTGCAAGAAGTCCTAAACAAATTCATTCGTTGAACTGGTTCTTCTGCCTCCTTCAATGGATTTAGAATAACTTTCCTCATCATAAGGTTTCTCCCTCCTTTTGCTTCCTCTACTTCCACATTTTTATGAGCTTCATAAATGTGTACTTCTCCTCATCCAACATCTTTCTTATTCTCAAGACATTCCCAAGACATGTATCTTGTCTTTCCACATGCATAACATCTAAGTTCACCTCCTCTGCCTCTTCCTCTTCTTCGAGGGAAAGAGTTTCTTACTCCATGTTGTCCTTCCTTAGAAATTCCACCTTTTTTAGGGTGATTATGATAATTTCCATCCACTTGCTTTGGTTTCTAGAACTTCTCTCGGGCAGTTCCCTTGCCCCTTCTTTGAATTCCTCCCCTGTTTTGTTGGCTTTGTTTTCTGGCCAACTTCTCTTCAAATTTCAAGGCTACTTGATAAGCATCATCGATGGTGCCAATAGATATCATGTTGATCTCCTCTTGTATCTTATATCTCAACCCATTTATATACCTGGCTATTTTTTCATCGTCATTTTCCTTCTGTCCAACTCTGATATTCAATCTATAAAATTCTTCAGTGTATTCTTTTACTGATAAAATTTTGTGTCTCAGGTTTGGTAAGTTTCTAAACATATTTATCTGATAGTATTTAGGGATAAATTTTTCTTTAAACTTAGGTACCATCCTATCCCAACTTTTGATTTTTTGCTTTCCTTTGCATCTGCGATCATCTTGTAGTTCATCCCACCATAATGCTGCATGACCTTTCAACCTGGTTATTGCATGCTTCACTTTCTTTTCTTCATCAATTTCTTCATAATCAAAGTATTTATCCATAGCACATACCCAATATAACAATTATTCAACTTCCAAATTGCCTTCATACATCAGGACTTCTACTTTTTCTCTAGATCCTATTCTTGAAACAACTCTTAGCAGTCGTTCTTCCGCATGTTCTCTTTCTGTAGCTCCTTCTTATTCTACCTCTTCACTTTCATATTCACTGACATCACTAGCATCCGGTGCTCTCCTCTGTGTTGTTTCCATGGCATCCAATCTCATTCGAAGTCGCCTCATTTCTTCTTCCATTTTCAGATTCTCTATAGGTCTATCCATTCGCCTTTTGGGTGGCATGATTCCACTACTTTGATTTCCTTTCTCCGACTTGATGCAATCAAACATAACTATTTCACCTTTTCCTGTTTTCTGCAAGAAAAACCCAACTTTGATAACACTTGATGCATACCCCCTACTCTCCCTTGGGGCTACGCGACCTCCCAGTCTAGGATCGATCAACTTCGGGAGATGAATCAGCTCACAAGTTTGTGTTGAACCTCTTTTATCTTATCCACATGTCAAAGTCCTAACTCTTAGGTGTGAAATATCCTTTTTGAGAGTTTCTGAGTACCCACAGAGTCCTCCACGTGACTCTGGTATCAAACCATGGGCTTAAACCCTTTTTCCCTGTGCACTTCGGGACTTTGGGCTTTGGTTTTTTTGGATACAATTGATTCCTTTTTACTTGAGCTTCAGACCCAAGAAATCACCAGATCATATCTACGGCCCACACTTCTCCAACAGTCAATGGTTGTGATCTACTTCGGGACTTTGACTCCCTCCAAAGTGAACTTTACCTAGAGTTTCAAATCAAGTGCCACTTGCTCTTCTTTATTGACGGTTGAGATCTGTCCTTTACTCCCCTTCAGGTGACTTATAGTCAACGATCCTCCGCGTCCTTTCTCTCGTAGTATCAATCCTTCGAAGTGACAAATCTTCTACCACATGTCCTATCCCAATGGATGGCTCTAATGAACTCTGATGCTCCAGCCTTCAGGATTTCTCGTACCTTCACTCTTCAATCTCCTCCAGATTGACTTTTCTCTGTAGTGAATCTCCACTCTCCATGTGTCCCTCTACTCACCAATGACTCATGTTGACTCCGGCCTTCCAGAATTTTGACCCTCAAAAACTTACTTGGCAATTTCCCCGAAGTTTTCTATCACTGGAGTGACAGATCTGTCACCACCTATTCCAACCATAGATGGTTAGGATGATTCCTTACATTTTGGAGCTTCGGACGACTTCTGGTCAACGAATCCACTTCCTCCTTTCCTTTCCTCTGGAGTACGGACTTACGAACTCCATGATCTATTAACACGTGTCACTCTCATATCGATGGCCACAATTTACTTTGGTAGTTCAGGCTTCAGGAGTTTTTGCTTCACCACTCTTGTTTTCCTCTAGATTTCTCTTCTCCTGGATTACACGGATCTTCGGCACGTGTCCTTCCTGGATCCAACGATCCATATATACTTCGTCCTTCGTGACTTTGTGAGGGTTGCACTTTTCTCCATGCAAATCTTTCGGATATTTTACCTCTTGGACTCTCCGAGATCTAACGGTTTTCAGTGACCCCAACTTCCTCCGAAGGGATCTCAACCGTAAATTTGCAACCTTCAACATATTTCTCCCTTTCTGTTGAATATTTATCGCTATCACTCCTTATCTTGATTCTTATAAGGATTTCGACCTTTGATGGCCTCCTTGCGATCCTAGAATCTTTTACAAAGTTCAGACTTAGAGATTTCTTCAAAATAAATCTTACTACGAACTCTATGTGCTTCACAGTCCCGATCTCTCGACTCTTAGTCGAACCTTGACCATATGCACTCTTTGCAACATTCGGTCTAAGTTTCCTGTTATCCCTCCTGAGCTTCTCTAATTCAAATCTAGACTCTGTTGATGCACCCCTTACGGACAATATGCACTCCTTGGATTTGAGCTCTCAGAAGAGAAACAATGTAAACTTATCTAATACTTCACAGGTTCATATACTCAACTATGAACAACATATGTAAGAATAGAAAAATAAACACACAGAGAACATATCAATCGTTCAAATACACACTGAAATGAACACCATCCAAGAATTTGGATCAATCTTCATCTGTTCTATTCATTCATGAAGTATTTACATAAGTTACACAGTTCTTCATCGTCTTCTGACTCTCTATGTCTAACTATTGCATCTAACACTTCTTACTCCCTTACTTCTACAATACTACCATTCAATACAAAAATACAGAACCCTATCTAAGGAGTGGCTTCTCGATCTCTTCTCCTTCCTATCTAAATTCTATCCCATTGTTGTTTTAGTGGTTACCTACTGAGTCCTATTACAATAAATGTGAGTTATTAGCATATAAGAGTTGACACTCTATATCTGTAACACCTTACAGTCGTGTAAGAATTTACAACATTCTGCCATTCTTAGGTAGTGACCTGACTTTACAAACAATGTCTTTAAATACAATATTTCCAAAATATCTCAAAAGCACTCTCCTGCCTCTGCTTAATGCTGATTATAAATTTTGGTGCACTGAGGTGTCGAATTCTGCCTCCACTCTCGACCTCTTTTTCTTTGATGGCGATGCTCCTGCATCACCATTTTTTAGTTTTCTCACAAAATTTGCCTCCTCTTTGTCAGATTCATAGCTGGAAAAATTGCTTGATCTGTGCCCTTTGTTATTCATCTTCTTTGAGGATTTGGAAGTTGCTTCCCTTTTTTATGGTTTTTCCTTTTTAGTCCTCATTTCATATGCAGTGAGGATCCCATGAAATTCATCCATTGCTAATTTATTAAGATCCTTTATTTCCTCAATGGGGAAAACTTTGGCATCAAATATTAAGGGTAGTTACCTCAAAACCTTTTGCACAATCATCGATTCTTCAACTGTTTCACCAACTCCTATGATGGTGTTGACAATTTTGTCCACATGGAGGAGATAGGTTGCAACATTTTCTTCGTCTTTCATCTTCAGACTCTTGAACTATCTTCTATGGGTTTGGAGATTATCCTTCTTGACCTTGTCATCTCCTTCATGGATGTTTTAAATTTTGTCCCAAATTTCTTTCGTTGATTTGCAATGCATTACTTTGACAAACTCTAACGTTGACAGTCCACACAAGATGGTGTTCATGGATTTTGCATAATTTTCACTAGCCTTTTTCCCGCCCATATATGTTGGTGGAGTTGTTGGGGCTGTATAACCAGTCATGATTGATTTACAAATATAAAACCAAGGGCCATTAGATATGTTCATCCTTATACTCCATAAGGCATAGTTTTTTCTATCAAACAACATAGTGTTGTTTATAGAGAAACCTTCCTCACTAGTCATGTGTGCTCCTAAGATCTACCTTCTAGTGGTTAGACTATTTTCTAAGGAACCAAATCTTATACCAATTGTTGAGCACACACTTATACTAAGAGAGGGGGGGGGGAGAGTGAATCAGTATAAGACTATCTTTTTCTTTTTAACGTTCATAATCCATAATGATGCAATAACATAAATATAACAACTAGGAGACACAATATTTAATGTGGAAACACTTCTTAGAGAAAAACCACAAAAAAATCATTTTATTAATTTGTAAGGACCAACCTACGGTTACAAATGTTTCTAGGCACCAACCTACTAGAGACACCAATCCCCATTGTTGTTTGTAGGAAATGACCTACAAGAGACATCAATCTCCTCTATTGTTTGTAGGAACCGACCTACTGGAGACACTAATCCCCTTTTTTTTTTGTAGGAACCAACCTACAGAAGACACCAATCCCCTCTGTTTTTTGTAGGCACCAACCTACATGAGACATCGATCCCCTTTGTTGCTTCTATCTTCACAAAAATTTCTCTATGTTCTTTACTTCTTCTTTCGATGGATTTTCTCTATTCTTGCTACTTCTGCTTTCTCTCTGCCTTTACCAGATCTTTTTACTTCTTCTTCTATTTCTGCCTCAAATATGCAGTATGCTCGCTTCTTCTGCTTTTTCTAGATCACTCACTCCTTTTTCTTTCACCAGATATATTTGCTAGAATACCAGACCTAATCTTCGTTAATATTCATTCATCTCTCCTTTAATGATATTCAAATGTCACACCCTGAATGATATACATAAGAATATTACATTTTTACCCACACACACACTTTTTTCTCATACACCTCATCTTCATTTATACTTTACCATAAGTTTTATATGAAAAATCATGTTCTTTTTAAAAGTCACGACTTTTATTAAATAATAATTAATTTTCCCCCTTTTTACTTTTAATTCACTTTTTACCATACCATGGGTAAAATACCACCATGTCTTTTAATTCCATGCACAAATACCATGTGCACTTTCACTTTTACCTTTTTTAATCCATTTTCATGTTTACTCCACTTATACATAAACTCCACTTTCACTTTTACCCTTTTTTTTAATCCACTTTTACTTAAACTCCACTTCCACTTAACTTTTCCAGTTTTGTATTTATTAAAGTCACATTTATATTTAATCCACTTTCATTTCTACTCCATTTTTACATAAACTCCATTTCCACTTTTGTATTTAATAAAGTCACATTTGTATTTGATCACTTACTTACCTTTGACATCAATGACAATATTTTATTCAACAGTGAGCCCCTTCATTTTCCAAATTAGAAGATTAACAATGATCATTGTTCCATCATTCAAAACCCCTTTGTACACTCTCCCAAAAACACTAACCCCTAACAAGTTGGTGTTATTGTTAAGCCCTAAATAGTGTCTCATTACCCCTTAATTGAGGCATATTACATTAGTAATGTTATTTTGTTTATGTCGGATTTAGTCCATTAGTTGTAATTATACCTCCTAGTCTCCTATATATACCAAGGAGTCATTTTCATTTGGAATCATCTGGTATTTGGACATTTATGTGGGCATAAGGAGGTTTCCCCCTTGAAGAGGCTTATTATCTGAATTTCTCTCTTCTTCAAGACATTGAGTACTTATTCTGAGGTTTTTCTATGCTATATTGATATTTGGTTCCTAACATATGGTATTAGAGCTCAAGGTCTTGGGGTTTCTCTACTACATATGAGACACCTTGGAATTTTCACTATAACTTGTTTTCTACAACGATTAAGAAGGAACGTCTTGGAGGATATTTATTAGATGGATCAAGGTATGTTGGGTTAAAAGTTCATTTCCTCAGGCCTTATAATTTCGGAGATACAACCTTTGTAATATAGGGTTTTGGAATCATCCTGAATTGAGTCAATGCGAAATTTTTGCTATAAAGTTTTTTTTGTAATGTTTCAAACCCTGACCTATAGAGGATATTCACATAAAGTAGTAAGGTATATGTGGTAAAAATTTCAACTTCTGGGTCATCTTACATTTGTATATACACCCTGTGGAAGATAGGGTATCTAACTAGTCTCAAGCAGGTGTTCCGGGTAAAACAATCATAACTTCTTCCTAGAGTATACAAATTGAGTGATACCAGTTGCATTGGATATTGGACAACCCTTAGTAGTTTTGGTACAAGTTTCAGAATTTTGTATCAATTATTTTGTGTGGGGCGCGCTATACAAGTGAGATCTCCTGGAAAGGAAAAAAATCAGCAAGTTGTGGGGAAGTTACCATAAATTCCACTTGGCACATCCTATTTTGATCAGACCTGTGGCATTGTAGAGAAGAAATACCAGAGACCTACAAAAAAATAAAATTTCATATTCATAAGGGCCAAAATTTTGGAGATACAATAAAAGGAAGATTGTCTAGTAGAACCACCTCTAAATCAAGGTTTAAAGTGATATTTGGCCAACATGCCACCAAAAAAGGGAAATTTTACACCAAATAAGCCTCCAAAAAATCCTACTTGGACTCTTGATGAAGGTGAAGAAATGTGTAGGGACATAAATGATTTACAAAAGAAGATAATAACAAAAGATGAATTACAAGAGATGATGGATTCAATGGAAGCTAAGTTGGAGACAATAAATACTAAGATGGATGGTTTAAAAGGGGAGATCATGGAAGGATTGAAAAATTTACTAATAGAGAGGACACCTAAAAGTGAAAATGTATCCCATGAAATTCATGATGAGGACACAAGGAAGGTGAATCAAGAATGGAGAAACTCCAACTTTGGGTTGAAAACCAACCACATTCCTAAGATCGATATGAGGAAGTTTGATGACAAGGACCCAATCACATGGATTCTTCAGATGGAGCAATTATTTGATCTACATAATGTGCCACATACACAAAAGGTACGAATTTCTTCTTTATATTTAGAACCCAATCTATTTGTATGGTATCGATGGCTTTGTTCTCTCAAATCACTCATCACCTAGACAATTTTCACGGAAGAAATGATAGCACACTATGAGGATACAAGGATTAATACCTTCTTTAGCCAATTGATAAATCTCAAGAAAAAGGTTTCAGTTACAGAGCACATTGAGAGCTTCCAAAGATTGAATATAAAGGTAACAAATATTCCAGATGAGCGCTTGATTGATGTATTCATAGGAACTTTAAAGGATAACATTCAACATGAGGTTCACCTTTGGGAACCCAAATCATTGGAGAATACATTTAGGGTGGCAAGAAATGTTGAAAGTAAAAATATGGCTATGGCTACTAGAAGGACCAATCCTAACATCTATAGACAGAATAATGTTCCTTCTTCTAAGACACCTCAACAATTGGAGGAAAGAAAAAAAAATGTTTTATGCTTTAATTGTGACAACAAGTACAGTAAGGGACATAAGTGTGGTGAGAAGAAATTATTCTACATAGATTGTGAAGAGGAATAAGAACAAGAACAAGAACAAGAACCATATCAAGATGAACACGTAGAAGCAATTTTGTCTGAAGAATTGACTCCCACGATATCGTGTAATGCATTGGCTGGAATTAACACTTCTCAAACCCTCAAGATCGAAGGATATATCAAAAATAAAAAGGTAATAGTCCTAATTTATTCTAGTAGTACCCATAATTTCATTCACTATAAATTAGCCAAAGCTCTCAATTGCTTTGTATATCCAGCACCAGAGTTTCAAGTAATGATTGCAGATGGAGGAACTATCAATTGCTCAGGAAAATGCAATAAGATCAATCTTACTATGGGGGAATATGTAATGAATAGTACAATGATTTTTATACCAATGGGTGGTGTTGATGTTGTACTAGGAATCCAATGGTTATAATCATTATGAACAATGGCTTTTAATTTTCAAGAACATTTCATGAAATTTTTATTAGAAGGAAAAGAAATTGAGTTAAGATGTATCACAGAGAAACCCGATAAGGTGATAAGCTCTAATGGCATGACAAAATTATTGAAAAAGGGGCATAAAGGTGTTATTGCACAACTATGCTCACTAGATGTTCAAACATCTAAGCCATCTATTACTCTAGATATCCAAGGGATTATTGATAAGCATTCCAAAGTATTTGAAGATATTCCCAAAGGTCTTCCACCCACTCAAAATCATGATCATGATATTCAACTAATTCCTGGGAGTGTTCCTCCTAACATCAGGCCATATAGATACCCTTATGCCCAGAAGAGTGAAATTGAGCGCATGGTTGAAGAAATGTTAAAGGATGGCATTATTAGACCTAGCCAAAGTTCTTAATCTACACCGGTGGTAATGGTATTCAAGAAAGATGGTTCATGGCGTATGTGTCTAGATTATAGAGAGCTCAACAAGATCACTATTAAAGATAAGTTTCCCATTCCCGTCATTGATGAATTATTATATGAACTACATGGAACAATCTATTTCAAAAAGTTGGATCTTCGTTCAGGGTATCATCAGATTAGAATGAAGGAAGAAGATATACCAAAAACAACATTCCAAACTCATGAAGGCCATTATGAATTTTTGGTCATGCCTTTTGGTTTTACAAATGCACCTTCCACATTCCAAGGGTTGATGAATTCCATTTTCAAGCTCTTCCTTTGAAAATTTGTGTTAGTAGTTTTTGATGATATACTAATCTATAGCAAGTCTTGGGAGGATCATGTGCGACATGTTGAAAAGGTGCTACAACTACTAAAGGAGCAACAACTATATGCCAAACCATCCAAATGTTTCTTTGGAGTGAAGGAGGTAGATTATTTGGGTCATATTGTATCTCATGAAGGTGTCAAGGTAGACCCTCACAATATTAAGGCCATGATGGACTAGTCGATTCCCACAACATTGAAGAATCTTAGAGGATTTTTGGATTTGACATGTTACTACCGCAAGTTTGTTTGACACTATGAAATAATAGAAGCACCTTTAATGACACTAACTAAGAAGGATGCATTTTCATGGAATCCAAATGAAACTAAAGATTTTGAACAACTTAAAGAGGTGATGTGCAAATCTCCTGTCTTGACCACTCTAGACTTCACAAAAACCTTTATTGTGGAATGTGATGCCTCGGGAAATGGAATTGGTGTTGTCCTAATGTAAGAAGGAAGGCCTTAGCTTTTAAAATTTGACCACTCAAGGGAAAGGACTTACACAAACCCATTTATGAGAAGGAAATGATGGCAATACTACATGCATTGAAGAAATGGCGTGATTACCTAATAGGTAGGCACTTCAAGGTCAAAATAGATCATGATAGTCTTAAATACTTCTTGGAACAAAGACTATCTTCAAAAGAACAACAAAAATGGGTAACCAAGATATTGGGTTATGATTTTGAAATCACTTATAAAAAATGGAAGCAAAATTTTGTGGCAGATGCACTCTCAAGAAATGATGAAGATGTTGAGGCCTTTCTCTATGCTATCTCCATCATCCAACCCAATTGGATAATATAAGAAATGGATGAATGGAAGAATGAAGAAGAAGTGTGGACTCTCATTCAAAGGTTGCAGCAGGATTCCAGTGCATTAGATACATTTACATGGAAAAATGATTCACTATGGTACAAAGATCACTTATATTTATGTAAGAACTCCCAACTCAAACAAAATGTACTATTGGA
>ML779040.1:759634-778677 GCA_009831015.1 Picea engelmannii
TCCTTTCATACTGCAACAAAAATGACACCATTTATGGCACTCTATGGATACCACCCTCCTTCCATCACTTCTTCTCTAAAATAAAAATCTAATGTTCAAGCAGTGGAAGATCACATAGAGCATCAACAACAAGTTCTCCAAATATTAAAGGACAACCTAACCATGGCACAAAATCGCATGAAACAACTAGCAAATCAACATCATGGTGAAAGAAGTTTTGAAGTAGGGGATTGGGTGTTTTTAAGACTATAACCATACAAATAGATGTCCCTCAAGCAATCCAAGAAGGATAATAAATTATCACCAAAGTACTATGGCCCTTATAAGGTGTTGCAAAAGATTGGTACTATGGCATACAAATTGGAGTTGCCTGCATCTTCACGAGTACACCTAGTTTTCCATGTTTCATGCTTAAATAAGGTTATAGGTGACAAGATCCCAGTTCGAACTATATTTCGAGAACATGACAAGGAAGGAAAAATCATATTGGAGCCCGAAGCCATCATTGACACAAGAATTCACCAGCGGAGGAATATATCCATTTTAGAGTATCTCATTAAATGGAGGAAACTACCAGCTAAAGATTCCACTTGGGAAGATGAGTCTTTTATACAGAAGCATCCAGATTTACTCAAGCATTGCAGACAACACTTGTCTCAAGGGGAGGGGCATGTTAAGCCCTAAATAGTGGCTCATTACCCCTTCATTGGGGTATATTACATTAGTAATGTTATTTTATTTATGTCGACTTTAGTCCATTAGTTGTAATTATACCTCCTAGTCTCCTATATATACCAAGGAGACATTTTCATTTGGAATCATATTGTATTTGGACATTTATTTGGGCATAAGGAGGTTGCCCCCTTGAAGAGGCTTATTATCTTAATTTCTCTCTTTTTCAAGGCGTTGAGTAATTATTTTGAGGTTTTTTTTATGCTATATTGATATTTGGTTCCTAACAATTACTAAATTCATATGTTGTAGTGATGAGAACCCCATAGGAAATTCTTTGGTGCCACACATTAATGGATGCCCCATACTCTCTATGAATATTCCTCTTGCAGTTTCATCTCCACAAGATTCACATAAACAAACACAATACCACAGTCATTGTAATTACAAAAACAAGTATAATAACCATTTTCAAATGTGAACAACTTTATGTTTGTGCGAAAAGCATGGTGACAAACTTACCCAAGGTCCATATAAACCAAGATTTACCATAAACATTGTAGTAACAATTTTTTTGAAATCTCCACCTTTAGGGACTTCCAATGAGAACTTGATGAAAGAAAAATTCAAGTGGTGGAGCATTTTGAGATTTTCAAATGACATGGGATATTTCCATGTCTTGAAGACTTTGAAGTTCGCCTAGAAAAAATGGGATCAAACTAAATTTCATTGAGTGAAAATAATATTAGACCTTCAAATGGGTTGTAGGAAATATTAAGGGATTCTACTTCTTTGTTCCTTCTGGGTGCACTTGGAATGTAACTAGTGAACCAATTTGCAAAAATATATATAGCTTGAACTATAGTCATCTTACTTAGTTCCAAAGGTACGTGACCATTGAATAAATTGTTTGAAATGTTGAAATAGAAAGACAAATTTGCAATCTTTCAACCTCTGGAAGTATGTTCCAACTAAACCTGTTGTGTGATAGGTCTAGCAATAGTAAGTTCACATGTTTCCCTAGATTTGCAGGTATCTTCCCTGATCACTATTTTTAGGAAGATCTAGATATCTTAGCTTCTAGGTGTCAACAAAAAAGTTACGGATTCTTTGAGAGAGATTATTTCCCCAAAAATCTAGGATGCCTAAGATTTTGATATGCTTAATTTCTACTAGGATGTTTCCTTGTAAATTGTTGGAATCCATATATAACTTCTCCAATTTTTGAATCAAGAGATGAACTAATTTCCCTTTTAACAAAATTTCCCTCTAACATAGGCAATATTTAATTAGTGAGATTTCCAATATGTGCATGGTATTTCTCCTTCGAATTCATTGCTTCCCAAGTTTATGAAGTCCATTTGTGTAGAGATATGACCCATAGTAAAGGGAAATGTCATGTGAGATGATTATGGTCCTACTGCCTACAAGGAAATTTTTAAGAACCCCGATAAATGTATATGTACAATAAATGGTTGAATCTCCATGATACATAGGAAAATTTGAAAGTTATTTATCAATAATATAATATTTTGGAATTACAAAATCTTGTAAAGTCTTGGGAACCTTTCACTGAATTCTAGAACCTCGTAAAGCCTTTGAAAATACACTAAATTTGAAAACATTGTGGAGTCTTGGTGAATATTTCACTAGATTATAAAACATTTTGAACTCTTAGAAAATATTTTGACATAATATAAAATGAATATAATTATAGGAAATATTTTCATTAAATTTTAATATCTACTCATTTCCATGTTTGGAAAAAGAAACATAATTTGTCCCTCCTCTAGAAAATGCTGCAAGCATTAGGGGTTGCATTCATCAAGGTTATTATAGTACACTACTACAAATCCTTCTATTAGTATTGATCCTTTTTCACAACAAAGTTCTTGTATCTGATGACCTTGATCTCCACTTCTCTCAATCTTCGGAGAGATTAATGTTTTCACTCCCACTTTTGAATATCAACCTTCGCAACTGGACTATATGAACATCTACCATAGCTTGTTTTATCCATGTTGATGCAATTATATGTAACATTAAATACAAATATTGAAGAGGAATCACCATTAATCAATTTTATCACACTTCTCCTAGGAGTAGTAAGATGCCACAAGTTCTTTGTCACATTCTCATCTTATAATAGTTTATCTTCATTTTCTATTTTTGTTATTTGATGATATTCTCCTCCTTGGTGCCTCTCTAAATATACTTCCCTGCTCTCTAAGAGATCTTGAAGGTGCTTCTAATAGGGAATCATATCAATTTTTTTAGAAAAGTTGGTTATTGCACCTTACCTCTTGTATTTGTGAGTCAGGCCATGATATGCATTAGTCACTATGTCTTTTGTATTATTTGTTCATTTATGGACATTAATATAATTTATCTTTTTGTCTTACTTTATCTAATATTAAAAAATTGTGTGATTAAAGATAATATTACATGATGAATGACTAACAAATGCTTGTTGTTTGTTTGTAATGTTAAAATATAATAAAAAATAAGTTAGATTTATGCTAAAATAAGAGTTTAGTTATACTTCTCTAGATCACATCTTTCTAACTCACATACAATAACACCCCTCATTATTTTCCATCTTTCTCCTTCACGACGGTTCCCAAATTTTCATTGTTAGGAAGAGTAGATTGTGCCATATGAAGACATTCTCATCACATCTCCACTCAATATATGAGTCCCATGAAGATTTAAAAGAACATTGCAACAATATTATATCAGTTCAATTATCAACATTTGACAACATGTGCAAATCATCAACACTAGTGATCCAAATGAAGTGGAAACACTGGAAAAACATGCTTGTATTTTCATTTTCAAAAGAGAATTTTTATTGGTAAATTATTAAGAGAATGTTAGAAGAAAAAATCCAAGTTATAAGGCTAAATATTGTTAAAGGTTGACCCTTCATGTGGAATAATAAAGTAATCACATGATCTTGCTACGTGGTGCAAGGGTTGGTATATGAAAATAAGTGAACCATGCCTCCTAATCATTTTTAAGGTTTTTTTTCAATTCAAATAGGTTTCATTTTATGTAAACCATGCCTCCTAATAATTTTTAATCTTATTGGACAACCACATTCTCAATGTAACTTAGGAGATTGTAATATCCCAAATTTTACTCCTAGAATTACTTGTAATTAAATACTCAAATAATTTACATGATTACTTTATAAGTCTACTATGCTAACTCCACGGGACAGAGATGCCATGGTATTGTTAATATGTAAGTTTTCTATTTTGTAGTTAATAAAGAATAAGGATCAATTTCAATTGAGATTGAGTTTCTATAGCGGCTATGATACCACAAGAGGGGAAACATGAGGGGTCTAAGGGGGGTTTATACCTAAAAACATCTACCTTACGATACCTTGAACCCTCACCCATTTCAAATTTGAATTTCAAAGAAAAAAGGAGTTAATAAGAGTGGAGGAAAAAAATTCCCCAATCTAAGCCACCACTCCTAAAATCTAGCACGTTGTCTCCCCTACATTCTTGGAACTAGGAAGAGAAGTTGAGTTTGAATTCTTTTACCATTATGCATGAGGAGAATTTGAATGGGGAGGGGGGATTAGTTAGAAAACATTTTGGAAAATAGTTTTGAGGGGTTAAACAACAAAAAGGAGGAGTCAATATCATGATATACCAAAACTATTCATGAATTGAAGCTTGTAGACCTTGAGTAAAAGACAAGAAACCATAGAGAATTATGATGAAACTTGAGATAGCAACATGTACCTTCTATGCACCACTGAATAACACAATAAGAAGTAATATCTGAGGTACTATATAATAGAGAAATATTTGAATGGGGAGGAGGAATCAGTTAGAAAAGTGGTGGAAATTTTTTTGAAGGGGTTAAACAAAAAAAATGAGGAGCCAAGTCCATGATAGACAAAAACTAGCCATGAATTGAAGCTTGTATACATTGAGGAAAAATCAAGAAACCATGGTGAATTTTATTGAAACTTGAGATAACATCATGGACCTTCTATGCACACAATGAATAGTACGAGAAGTCATTTCTGAGGTAATGTACAAAAAAGAAGGAGGTGCTCCTTGGGTTGTGTGGGGCAGGTATGTGGGTGCCTCAGTGTTTCTCTGTCGTCAAGAAACCAATAGTAGAAAACATTGGTTGAATCTGAATTTCAGTGTTATTTTATCCCTATTTCGCCCTGGTGGTATCATAGCTTGACTAGTGGGTTGTGTTAGTTGTGGATTTCCTATGGTTGGGTGGAAATCACTTACTTAGTCGGTTGTTGCTCTACACTTTTTTTTTTTAAATATAAATTTTAAAATCTATGTTCTGTGTAATTATTGCATATTTATTTCTATTAAATTTGATCTCAGATGATTGAATAAAATTCTTGTATATTAGTATTCTTCAATCAAGGTTGAAATAAATTATGGGAAATATGTATGCTTCATTATTGCCAGTTTTGATATGCCTGCTCTGTGTGTAAAATTAAAACTCTATAAATCTATTTGATTCAGGTGGATATCGGTGTCCACCTTCCTATTCCATTGGATCAAAACATATCTTTCCACTTTGGTAGTTTTTGTACAGTTATTCGGGTCCCAAACTTATGAGGTCCTTTTGAGGTCCTAAACGACGATATTTTGACATGGTAGTGCCTAGTAGATCCTTATTGGAATGTATTAGGCCATTCAGAATGTGTACTCCTCAGCTAGAAATTTTCAATTAGGTATCAAGCAACCCAAATGGAGATCATATGCAAAAGTTATTCCCTAGGGAAGTTGATGTATCAACTACCCCCATTGGGGCCCACAAACCTTTTGGAATTTCATCTTTTGGGGTTAGGGTTTTGGATGTTTACGGTTTTCTCGTGTATACTTTATGTTAAAAGGTCCTTTGGATCCTCATTGTAATCATCTTCTTGTGAATTAGCATAGTCGTCACATCTCTTCTCAGAGATAAGTTTCCAACATTCTAGCGAGTTCATTCACTCTATATTTTTACAGTTTTTGTACATTTCGTTCATTAGTATAAATTGTGTATTATTGTATCTTTGTGTTTCTTCCAATATCTCTGTGAGTTTCTTTGCTATATATCTTCCTTCCTTTCATTCTTAGCAAAATCCATATCAGTGATATCAGAGCAGTTTGCTCCTTGTCATTTCTTAGTGCATGTCCCCAACGAAGTCAGGGTATAGAGAGTTGGGTTTCAAGCTAGTTCCTCTTGAGGAAAACCAAACCAAGTGGCCTCCCATGGCAGAAGAAAAGAGAGATGAGGGAGCGAGAGATCCTATTAAGTTGTTGCTCGCATAATTCCTCATGAAACAAAGGAATGATATTATGGATCATTTTCCCCAAAACCTTTGGTGATTACTGACAACAACATATGCATATTCATCATGCGGCCAACTTGGAGGAGCTGCCCCCTTCAAGGTACAAGTTAATTTTGATATTCCCATATTTAAAGGTCAGATAGATGTGGATTCTTTGGAAAATTGGTTAAATCTACTAGAAGGTTATCTCTGTGTTCACAATTTTTACGGAAAAGATCAACTTTGTGCTCCTGAAGGTTGTCCCCCATGTCAAAGATTGGTGGGAGACTTATTGTGATAAAAAAATCCATAGAGGAATCCAAAATATTTGGGGTCGAGCCCACTCGGGATTGTTTTATGGATGCCATCAAGGAACAATATTACCCTGTTGGAAAATAGAAGGACCAATACATGAGATGGACCACACTATTTCAAGAGAGGGATCAAACAATGTCAGAGTTCACAAATACCTTCCATGCCTTGTGCACCAAACTGGGTATCAAAGACTCTGAGTGGCATCCGGTTCTAAAATATCGTGGAGCTCTACACAAGAACATCCAAACCGAAATGGAGTTTTTGTACATCTCATCATTGGGAGTTGCTTATCAATATGTTGTCAAAATTGAGCAAATATTTAAGCAGTAGAAAAAGAGAGAGTTTGGGTATGCAAATATGAAACAAATGAATTATGGTAAAGGTAGCCCTAACTCACAGAACAACCAACCTCAATACAACTAGTCCAAGCCATAGGAAAATAAGGGTAACGAGAAGACGAAAAAGGACACTAGAAAGTGGTGCGACTTCCACAAAATCCCTTGGTACTACACTGATGAATGTCACTCAATATAGTCATTGGTGGTCGAGCTCAAAGAAAAAGAGTCGAACCCCAACTTAGACTTTGATTGAGAAAACAATAAAAGTAAATAGATCATTGATGCAAAATCCACTACTATCATCATGACCACAACAATCCAACTAGAAGAACCAGAGGATCCTTAGGAGGGGGAGCACCTCTTCCATTCATAGATGTGGGTGAAGGGGACCCCACTACATTTCATTGTTGATAGTGGAATAAAAAATAACCTCATTTCAGTAGAGGTCGTCAAGCAGTTGGATTTTCCAAAAACACCACACAAGATCTTTGCATCAATCAATAGTGCCACATATCCTATGGCATCAAGCCCTTCAAGGATGGGGTATTGTGTGATGTTGCCCCACTGGAAGTCTATGATGTTCTGTTAGGCCAGACATATATGTCGAAGCATCATGATGTCTATGAGTCTCGACCCTGTAGTTTCATTATTACTCTGGGGGGTCAACTCTACACGATACCAGAGCTAGTTTCGACTATCATATTGGGAAAACAGTGCCGCAAAGTAATTTGTCATACCACAAAGTTTATCCCCTTCACGATCATGTCAGAAGGTGAACAGAAGGGCACTGTGACCACTGCAACCTCATCCCAATCCCTTTCTATCCAACAGAAGCAGGTTGACAAGATTGTAGAAGAGCACAAAGGTATTATTGCTTCACCTACATGAGTGCCTCTACACTTCCCAATCAATCCAAGCTATAACAGATCCCTTCATATCTCTATTAGCCACCATCCTTTTTAGGCATGCTTGGGGTTGCAACCATTAGCCCCCACTGATATAGCTCTTCATGTTGCATCTTCATTGACAAAGTCCTTCCACACTCAGGAAAATCATGCAGTTAGATTGGTTGAATGGATCCAATCCGTCCAACAATAGGTTTATGACATCCTTCAACAAGCTAATAATAAGTACAAACATGACAACTTCTTCAACAAGGAAATCATCTCACCAAGGTTCAGATTCAACAAAATCTTCTCCATCTCCCACGAGAACTTGATGCAATATCGGAGACCATTATTTTCTAAGGGGGGAGGAATGATCTAGGTGGATATCGGTGGCCACCCACCTATTACACTGGCTCAAAAAACAATTTTCCTTTTTGTGTTTTTTTCTACAGTTTTTCGGGTTCAAAACTTTCGAGGTCGTTTTGTGGCCCTAAACAACATTTTTTTAACATGGAAGCACCCAATAATTCCCTATTGGGATGTATTTGGCCATTTGTAATGTGTACTCCTCAACTATACCTTTTCGATGACGTATCAAACATCTCAAATGGAGATCATATGCAAAAGTTATGCCCTAGGGAAGTTGACATATCAACTACCCCCATCGGGGCCCACAAATCTTTTGGTGTTTCATCTTCCGAGGTTAGGGTTTTGGATGTTTAGGGTTTTCTCATTTATGATTTATGTTAAAAAATCATTTAGATCCTCATTGTAATCATCTTCTTGTGAATGAGTGTAGTCATCACATCTCTTCTCAGAGATAAGTTGTCACCATTCTAGTGAGTTCATTCACTCTATATTTTTATAGTTTATGTACACTTCATTCATTAATAGAAATTGGGTATTATTATATCTTTGTGTTTCTTGCAATATCTTGTGTGTTTCTTTACTATATATCTGATTTCATTTCAGTCTCAGCAAAAAATCTGGATCACTAATGCTCTAAGCCAGAAAACTATGTAGATTATTGTCTTAAAGAGAGTATAAAATTATGCGCCCTCTACCAAAACTCTACCTCAACTTACACTCACCTTAAAGTTCATATTGGTTGTTCTCATCTACTTCAAACTTTCTCCAAATCAGTTAGATCGAATTTTATTAATCAGTATTGATTGCTCTGTGCAATGAATTTCCTTTGTTTTGCAAATATTGACAATTGCCCACATACATGGTTTAACTATAATTTATTCTAATTTGTTTCCATGGATACGATGAGCACCAAAATTGAACTGTATGATTAGACTGCCAAAAAAACCAATATGAGTATCTTTACTAAAATTTTACAAAACAAGAATTAGTTAACAAAACCAATAATGAAACTGAGTAGAATTAAAATAACAGAGCAACGAGTTGCTACATGCATCCTGCGCCTGGGCATTTATGCTCACGGGGTTTGACATTTGCAATAAATGACATATTATGTTTCCATGACATTTGCAATAAATGACATTTGCAAGATATACATATTATGTTTCCATGAGACAGATTGCTATTCAGTATGGGTACTACATTGTCTTGATTTAGGGATTGCAGTACACGACCACTATTGAAAGCTCAAGAATTCTACACGTTTGTCAGCCCGAGGACAAGTTTTGGTATTTATATATTGAAGTGGGATTGTAGAGTAGAAATTTTATATGGTATTGACAGTTTTGAGGATTGGGATGAAAGGAATAGGGATTTGAAATAATTGGAAAAGATTGTAAGCTTCACTTATTAATCATTGGCATATCGATAAGTTTAGATTGCTATTATGGTTCCACATTCATTATTGACAGGTATTATATTCACCTGGAATGAAACTGGTATGCCGTCTAGCTTATTATAGTGCACAACAAATCGTTTTCCTTTCTTATATGTTGTACCTCATCATCATATTGTGGACATTTATGATTTGTGACCACGATGCTTAAACAGGTTGTGACTTGAACTATGTTTGATTTCTTTACATCGTATGCCATCAAAGTCGCTAACAATAACCTAGTCATCTCTTTGTATTGTCTTTAGTGTCTTAATCTTGCTTCTGTAGTCAATCCAAGAATTTTATGTAAAATGAGCAGTGGAAACACTTTCATACACAGAAGGATATTTGGTATCATGCTCAAGAAATCATAAAGGACACATAACCTTTGAACCGTAAGCCAACTCACAATCAATTTGTTGAAGATCTGTCTGTTTCTCTACAAAAATTGCAAACACTTGTGTTAATATGAAATTATTGGTCTAGTTCTTACTTGTGTAAGTCTACTTACGGTCTTTCTGTCACTACCAATGGGTGTTGTGACTTCCTTATGTTTATGCAACAATTGGTGTTGTCGACCTCATCAGTATTTCCACAACTTGGTGTTGTGGAACATTATGATCTACACAATTGGGTTGCGTGGCTTCTGCCACCTTGCAGTTGTTGTTCTCTATAGGACACTGCAACCTACTTTTTGCGGTTTATTGTTGGACACTGTAGATCAGACTTGATGTCTTTGGCTGCTCCACATATATTCACACCACAATGTCAAAACTTTAAGTATATAAGTGAATATTATTGATAATGAGAATTTAAAGTGAAACACTTAGAATGCATTTGGCCAAGAGCCCCAGAGGAAGACAAAATTTCTTTATGGGTATTGAAGGAAATTTTATGAGTTGTATAAGTCCAACGCCTCTGTTTTGAATCATCATTGAGGAAATGGAGGAAATATTCAGTGCATGGATTGTTGTGTACGTTACAATTCATTCCAAATGATTTTGGTTTTCTCTTCAATCACAGTAGACCATTCTTGTGAATTCCATATTTCTAGCTTCAATTACTCTGTAAATTTTGACTGTGTTTCATGCTTTAAGATAATTTCTTATTTGAGTAGCAGGCCTACCAGAAAATAGGAAAGCTATAAATTCTCTTCAAATTCTAGCCAAAGTGGACTTACTAACCCTCCTTGCATAGTTAAGAATGGGGATTTTGTGTTTCTCTCTTTGGCTTCTTGATGTGACATTCTTGGTATATAAGTAGAATTGGAGGTTTTGATAATTAATAAAGTTAAAAGGAAGTGATTATTTTGTAGGCCAATGTCCAATACATATGGAAATTAGTTTTGCAAGGAATCCATGCACATTTAAGTTGGTTTGAGAATGTTGTACAAAACCCTGCAACTTAAAGTGTGGAAACAATAGTTCGCAATGCCTGTAGTTTGATTGTTTCTCACTCCTTAGTTTTAATTTAGAATTATATACAGTACTCGGAAATATCCCATCTATAGAATGTGATCCAGCTCTTATCTATGAAGACTCTTACTGAAATATTTTGTTTCAGTGTCAAGATGTTGTCCCATAAGTTCATCATCTTATTTAATTAGTATTCTTGTATGTTAGCTTTTAAAGATTTTTCTCATGTTCTATCTAAACTGGCTTTTGCAATATTTTTGCAGTTACAACTAGTTACTAGTATGCAAGAACTAAATTTAACAGCAAGAGTTATGAATCGATTTAGTGAAAATAATCCTTGGTGAATTTAGCAAAATTAGATAAAATTCCAGTGGTAGAGTCAGTAATCTAGCTACTTTATTGCAAAATCGAAAAGTTCCCATTGAATGAAGAGGAGAAAATTGTATTTTTATTTATATTTTTAATGTTGGATTCATTACAGAGATCCACACTATCCACTTACCAATTTTCAAAAATCAAGGTTTAGATAAGAAAGCAATTGGATGGGCACTAAAAACAATGTAAGGTACCAGATCTATTATAATATGCAGAAATAGAAATATTACAGCAAATATCAGCAAAACAACAAAATAATGAGAATAGAAACACCAGCAATAATACCTTTATTGAATGAAAACAATGTTCACTTTCCTCTTCAAGGGGAACCTACAGTAGAGCAGTGCTCTATTACAATAATACCCAAGAAAAACTTCCTCGTGCCTTATACTCCTTTTTATACTAATTCTATCTTGTAAAGAACATTCTAGAGGAAGATATTTCTAGAAGTGGAAGCTTCTATTAAGTCTTCTTATATTAGAATTGTTCACATTATTAAATAGGCCTTATTAACTAATGTCATCCTTTATTACATGGAAAATATACTATTCTATCTATGCGAGGGGTTAGGGAGGTTAGGTCCCTAACATGCCCTCCCCCTTGAAAAGAAACCTTGTACTCAAGGCTTGAGATGAGGAAATTGTTTCAGAATGGTAGCCGGCTCCCAGGTGGCATCTTCTAGAGGTGTATCCTTCCACTGAAATAACACTTCCTTGATGGTGCACTGACAGAGACGATACTCACGATGGTCCAAGACTTCTTGTGGTTGCAACCAAATGGAACCTTCTTCATCTAACTCAGGGAGACTAGTTTGAGTTGGGAACTTAGTTCCAATCACTTTCTTTAAGCATGAGACATGAAAAATAAGATGGAGCTTAGAGTCACTGGGCATAGCTAGCTGGTACACCATGGACCCCACATGCTTGAGAATTATATAAGGACCATAAAATTTGGGGAAAAGTTTTTGATAGTGCTCAGCTTTGAGTGAAGTCTGCTTACAAGGTTGAAGATGAAAAACACTTGGTCCCCTTCAGTGAATCAACGTTCAAAATGACCTTGATCTACTTATTTCTTCATGTGATTCTGAGCCAAGACCAAATTTTCTTTGAGAGTATGGAGAATGGTTGTGTTATCACTCTGTAATTTGCCCAAGGCTGAAAGGAAAACACAGAGGCAACATCAAAACCGCTTTTAGAGATGGGATCTAGCCCTTCCAGCTCCAGAGAGGGATCTCTCTGTATGATTTAGCTTTGTTTGAGGAGGTATTAGGCTAGTTATGAAGAACAATGTGCTTTTTTGTAAAAAGGGTTTATAAATTGGCTGAAACAGCTTACACATCCATTGGGCTATGGGGTCTGAAATTAATGAAATCTGAGATACAACCAGAAACGATGAAGAAATCCTTCACAAGGCGAGATAACACACTCACTGGATCTTTAATAGTTTAAATGATGATCAGAAGAAAAGAGAAGGAAATAACCCCAACCCACAAGCACTTAAGAATCTCTTGATTGAAGATATTTAGAGGATGAACATTCAAATCTTTAGAATCGGAAACAGGGTATCTGAGATAAATCCTGAGACATAACGCTATTCATAAAGATTAGATTCAGAAAACAAAGTGGTTACAGAGAGAGAAAACATTCAACAGAGAAAATCACATCACCAGTAAACATGGACAGGAATCCTGTAAAGTGCCTCTTTCATTAATGGCAGATCTGTTCAAAAATGTTACAGCTCGATAGCCACAGGGCGTGAAGATCCAACCCTTTTACATTCAAATCATATCTATAAATAAGATAGCCCATCCCAATAATTCTCGGCAGTCAGTTCAACCGCCTCGGCCCAAAATAGCCACCACTCCCACTGAATTCGGAGCTTTCTGCCATAAAAAATGGACCGTTTTCTACGAAAAAAGGGGTCCGTTCAGACGTGATTATTTCTTCAAATATGACACCTGGGTGAAAACTGAAAGAGTTTATTGTAGATGGACATGTGTTGGACAGAAACCTCTTTCGTTTTTTCCGAATTCGTCCTTGGCTGGCCGTGACAGCTCCTGAAAGATCGGGACTGAAACGGAAAATGGCAAATCTGGAAAAATAGGCCTCGAAGATGCCTTTGTCTCTCTCTTCTCGTGATTCCGTTGGAAAAACTGGGAGAGGGTTTTGTTCCTCAGCCCGTTCTAACCAAAAACCTCTCTCGGATTTTTAAAATACATCTCTGTTTGCTCAGAATATGACCTGGAAGGTGACGTGGTAAATTAGGCAAAAAATGGTAAACTTGGGCAAAATGGTTTTTTTGGCGGGAAAAAATTCCGGACCCCCCCCCCTCGTTAAACGTAGACCGCCCGGGGGGGTCCGGAATTGAACCTGGGCTGTGGATCTCGGTGATCAAAACTGGACCGTTTAGATTAGCATGGGTTTTTAATCTAAATTCCGGACCCCCCCCCTCGGTAAATTTCGGACTCGCGGGGGGTCCGGAATTGAATATGAAGCGTCGATTTGCCTTGATATGGTGGATGAGGGGGGCGCATACATGAAAATGTATGGGAGTTTAGGTGGGCGGGAGTTGTGGTAGTGGGATATGACATGGGGATGACGTGAGGGGAAGTGGGGGTAGTGGAGGTAGGTGGGGTAGGAGTTATGTACGTGGGTTTTAACTTTCGGAACCCTTCCATTTTACATTCATGAGATTAAAATTGCCACCTCTGTATAACTGCTGCCATGTGGTTCTGGATTTCCAAATGTGTCATTGCCAGGTGTCTTCTGTAGCCTCACGGGGTATGATTTTGTGGATACTACATTTACACTGTCAAATTGCCACTGAAACAAACAGACCTACGGGAAAAGGATGAATGTTTGGCTTTCTTCTGCCAACTGTAAAACCCAAGCTTTAGCCAGTCACACTTATGGATATCAGCTATGCTCATTTTCAGGCCTGTTGAAGTGCAGCGCATGCTTTGAGGCCACAACTTTATAGTGCCGGTGTCTTCAAGTGAAGTTTTTTAAGTCTACAACATCATGGCTCTCGATGAGAGAAGTGTGAGAACTGCTGAAAGCAACACCAGGACTAGGACCTCTGCTGTTCTGAAGGAGAAAAGTGTAAGCAATACCAATGGCAAATTTCTTCAATTTGGAGGATGACTTTTTGGCTTTCACCTGTGAATGTCCTAACATGTATGTGACACTGGCTTCTTTGGCTTTGACAAACTCTATAAGCTTTTCTCTCACCCGTGGGTCTAAATCAGGGCTCTTGAATAACTCAAACTTGTCTTCCTTTTTCCTTGGTTTAAAAGCATCCACTTCAGATGATCAAGCACGAAAATTTTTGCACTGGGGATAGTTCGTTCTCCTCTTGATATGAAAGGACTATCCTCATTTCGGAATAGGTTGATGTACTGAATAATGCCATCCCGACAGTGCTATGCAATTCAGTGTTATAAACAAAGAAACATCTCCCTTGAATATGTTTTTTTTAAATTATACAGGCTCTGGCATCTACTGATAATCTGTAACAATAAACAGGCAAACAAAAAATGATAGGGGCTTCATTTTCAATAGATCACTGTGCCTATTCTGAAAACTCAACTTATTACCTGGCGAGCAAGGTTAATGCCTTCTCCACAGTTGCACGATCAGGTTCAAATCCCTTGGGGCAAGCACAAACAAAGTGAAATGGAACCACAACAGCCAGTAAAAACCACGAGTGTACAATGTTATTTCCTTCTCCAACATAAACAACCTTAACCCCTCCCAGTCTACCAAGATGTTCAATAACAGTAAGGGCTTCAGCCATGATTTGACAAGGATGGTTATAGTTAAGACAAGCCATTGATAACAGGGACGCTGTCGTGCTTCACTAAATCAAGGATATCCTTACGAGAGAAAAGAAAACACAGGTCATAACGAGGTCATTATAACTTGACAGTACGCGAGCAACATCATGAGTCTCTCCTCGTTTTTCCATCTGGATATCATATGGGCCCAAGTATATAGCACGTCCACCTAAGAGGAAAAATCCTGTTTCAAATGAGACTCGCATTCTCATCGATGGTTTAGCAAAAATCATGGCCATTGACTTCCCCCTAAAAGGCTGGAAAGACCTGTCCCCAGATTTAATCAATGATTTCACTTCAGCTGCCCTCTGGAGAATATGCAGTATATGCCTCTATGCATGCGTCCTCATCTGCGTTGGACAGCTTAAATTTGTTTCAACACCTGTCGCACGGTTTAAAAGGCTGCGTTCATATATATCTTTTTTAACTTTCAGTGGGCAATATCCCACATTTGCGTGGTGAATTGAGGTTTAGGCGCTTAAATAAACCCACCGTTACATGCTTTGTCAAGGAAATGAGCCCGAGGCTTGGGCTTTGGTGTTGGCATTGTGTTGATCTGTGTGTTTGCTAGTTGGTGTATGAGAAGGCGCTGACTAGTGTGTTGATTGTGTGGAGAGTGGCCCTCGGCCAATATAAAATTTTGGAAAATACTTCTTTAATATTTTGCATAAAACCCTGTATGAAGGCCTAGGGGTAAATTTTTTGCTCATTTACCCATAAAATTTCTGCATAAATGCAAAGGCCGAGGGGCCATTTTTAATTTTTCGCCAACTTTACCAAATTGTGGCGAACAAACCAACTTTGTCTCTGCCCGCCAGCAATAAACTTTTACCATTTCGAACCAATCCCCTATTCCTTTGGAAAAATGAAAAATAAATTTTCCAATAAAAACACTAGATACAGATAATATCAATAATATCCAAGTCAGAAGACTAATTCCCATAATTTATGGGGTGATAACAGGTTGCTCGGACTATAATATTGTTGTCAACTTCTTGGACCTTGGAGACACCTGGTATGTATGAGAGAAACAACAATATATTTTTCCCGTAGACTGCTTCAAATGGAGTCATGCGAGTGGAAATATGGTAAGATGTGGTGCATCACCATTCAGCTAGGGGCAACCACTGATCCCATCGATTTTTTTTTTCAGACGCAAAAAACCACAAATATGTTTCCAAACACTTGTTGATAGCTTCATTTTATCCATCAGTCTAGGGATGATAGGCAATGCTAAGATGCAATTGGGTGCCCTCGAGCCTAAACAATTCTTGCCAAAAATTGCTGATGAAAGTTGGATCTTGGTCAGATACAATAGAATGAGGCATGCCATGGAGTTTGAAGAAATTATCCATAAAAATTTGAGCCACTTTGGATGCAATGAATAGGTGTTGAAGAGCACAAAAATGAGCATATTTGGAAAGACAATCCACTACCACCATGATGATTGACTTATTACCCGATTTAGTTAAATGAACAATGAAATCCATAAAAATATCCCTCCAAATAGTAGGTCGAATCAGGAGCGGTTGGAGTGTTCTTGGAGCTTTGGTTGTTTCTCCCTTATTGAGTTGACAAGTATCACATTCAACCACATAGGTGTAGATGTCATGTTTCATGTTGTCCCAGAAAAAAGAAAGGTTGACCCATTCATAGGTTTTGGTAAACCTTGAATGCCTAGTTGCGGGTGAAGCATGAAACTCATAGAACACCATGGATTTAAGGTTCAACTATTTTCTTAAATACATGTGACCTTTATAGAGAATCTCTTCATTGTGCCAAGAGTAACCTAGAGAAGCTTGAGGATCTTGTTGCAATTTTTGGATCAGACTAGAAATTTTTCGGTCTTGCAACTAGTCTTGGCAAACGGCCTGAAGCCAGTCTGCTACAATGAATGAGAGGTAAAAGAGGGAATATTCTTCTTTATATTTCTTTGAAAGAGAATCAAAAACCATATTTTCTTTTCCCTTCTTGTATATGATCTCATAATCATATCCAAATAGTTTGGTCACCCATTTTTGTTGCTTCAGAGATGAAATTCTTTGTTCTAGAAAACACTTGATGATACGATGATTAGTTTTAATTTGGAAGTGTTGCCCTAAGAGATAGGGACGCTAGAGATCCATTGCATCCAAAATAGCCAACATTTATTTTTGATAGGTTGATTGGCCCAAATGTTTCTATGACAATTATTTTCTAGTGAAAGCCAAAGGGAAACCATCTTGCATGACGACTACCCCAATTCCTTTCCCTAACTCATCACATTCTGAAACAAAAGTTTTGTTGAAGTATAGTAGTGCTAGGACATGAGTTGTGCATGTTGGAGACATTAAAATAGATAAGTGTGAGGGTGCATTTATCATTAATATGATACATATATAAATACATGTAAATGACAATTGGATTCATCTTCCAAGGTCTCTTGGACTCCCTATGATCATCACAATAACTTGACTCTTCATATTTTGTCAAGTTCATAACCCTAATGGATGTTGTTTCCAACATTTTCCCTCTTAATATAAAGAGGTGTATGTGAGTCCAAGGTGAGAGATGATATCTAAAATGGATAGCTAAAATCTGGAAGTGTGTAGATGTTGATGGTTGAATGTGATCTCTGAATTTGGTGGTTTCGGGCTGACCACAAACCAAATGTATAGAAAAATATGTTGTCTTCTACTAATTGGTGGAAGTGGTTTGGGAAGACCAAAAACTAATCTGGTGGTTTAAGGATGATCCGAAAAGATCTTTTAAAGACTATGGTTGAGTTTTAAAACAAGAGTTCATTAACCATTATAAAAATTGATGAAAGAGGAAGAATTAATGATGTAACATGGAAGCCATATAAAATATACAGATCTGGAAATAAGCACAAGAATCAGCAAACCATAACAACAAAAGTTGATAACTGAGTTCGGCAATATAGCCTATGTCTTCGGGCCTTTGTCTCAGTGGGTGAGGATTTCTTATTTCTCTTCAAATCTTCAAAAATACATCTGAAAAGTGTCAAATGGATTAAAAAATGATATGGCTATGTTTTGTTAGATCTCAAGAACCCAACAAAACTGACGACACTGAAAACAGATGAACGAAGCTCCCGGAAATGGCCCGCAAATATGCTCTCCTCAATGGCTTCCCTGCATAAAAATGGATTTGGCTTTACAATTCTTCAACATTTCTCCTCTTATGAACCCCCCAAGGCTGTTAAGAACCTATGATTTATATAGGCTTGAAGTTGGCAACAAACTCCCAACTTCTCTCCAAGATATGGCCTCAAAAAGGGCTCCAGATCCTCCTAAAATGGTAAAAACCCCCCCAAATAGGCTCATTAAATCAATTAAATTCATATTATATAGTTTAAAACCCACTTTTGGGTCAAAATAAGGTGTAACCCCTTATCTTCGGGCTCCTGGCCATATGGCATAGATCCATGTGTCCAAGGGCTATAAAATGTGCGTTGCCCCCTTGATTCCTCGCCTCGGTCATGTGGCTATGGCCCATGTGACCACGACCTATACCTCCATGTGCCCCTTTGCAAGTTTATCCCCCTAGACATAAGCCTCTATTTAGGCACCTTGGTCGGCGGGCTAGCCTGGCTGACCGGGCGTATCCCCACACATCCAAGCCAACAATATAAAGGAGTGGGTCGTATGCGCTATGGAGAAGACCGGGGAATGAACCATAGGCAATAATAGTGCACATGATAAACTAAGAGCATGGTCATAAGGTGAAGTTACATGAAAAGCGTCGGGGGCTGGAGCTAAGACCCAACCCTTTTCTCCGCGGATAATACATTTCTGCAAGGTTAAATATAATGTTTACACTGATGATGTTGATGATGATGATTAACGTCCACTAAGACCTAATTGGTCTATCGGACCTTAAGAGGGTAAGTGATTACTTGTGATTCTTTAGAATTTTGTTTTTGTGCTCGAAAAGCGTTAAGAAAAGCTTTCAAAGATCACCATACTTTTGTTGAGTTAAGAGGTTAGGAAGGTTGGTAGTGTGATCAATATTTTGAAAATGAGATCTAATAGGGGTATAGGCTGGACAATCTAAGAGAAAGTGATTTTCATCTTCAACCTTCTTAGTGTCACAAA
>ML779040.1:778727-828708 GCA_009831015.1 Picea engelmannii
ACAGATAGATAATTTTGATCTTCTAGATTAGGGTTGATTACATCTTTATAATACCTTAATTTTCTTTTTTCCTCTAACTCTTTATCACACCACATTTTTTCCTTAAATTTTGATTTGATGTTTTTTTTAATAGTATCTTTATTTTGCAAAATGGTTTCTTCTATGATTCCCCAATAGTTTATCCAAGACTGGGCATCTTTATGCCATCCTCACTTGAGTCGATGGTGGCTATGACTTGATTTGGAAGCAATTTTAGGTATCCCGACCCTTCCAAAGCACTCTCCTGGACCGGAGGTCACGGGTTTGACTCCCGTGGAGTCACATAAACTTTTACCATATGCCAACCAATGGAGGGGTGCCACATGGCAGCCCAAGACTAGGCCACATGGAACCATACCATTCGCTCCATACCTGACACATCACTTGCCACTTCAACACCTGCCCAAATAGTCTGTCAGTCCATTCAGCTGCCACGTGTTGTACGACTATACAGACCTTGCCATACCATTCGCTCCTTACCTGACACGTCACCTGCCACTTCAACACCTGCCCAGTCATCCTGCCAGTCCATTAATCTGCCACGTGTTGTACGACTGTACGGACCTTGCTACATTAGCCCATGCCAACTCAGTTGTAAGGACGTGCCACATGTCACCCTTGCAATTGTGCCACATGACACAAAATGACTCATCCACCTGTCATCCATCAACTTCCCATACAACATGCCAACGCACCACTACCATGTCATTGTACGACCGTACAACCTGCACAGTCAGCTTCCATGTCATCACTGTACGGACTGCACAGTCAACAAAATTTTGCATGTTTGGCAAAATGAACAGATCACGATATCTTTCTCATACGATGTATGTTTGAGCCCATTCAAGTTGCATTGGGTTCGTAATGACAAGGCCTACACACATATCCATTTTGAAGTGATTCTGAGCACTTTGATTTTTAGGCCTTCCTGGACCCATTTTAGTTCCTAGATCCATTTTGGATCAAATGATGACCACAAACTTTGGAACCTTTCTCTAGGATCAATGGTTCCCAGAACATTTCCTAAGTTAGCTAGAATTTGAAGCTGATGCCTTTTTCTAATTGGAAGTGCTCTTGAATGTTGGTTTAAATATGACCATAAACAATTCTATAGTAGAAGTTGAAAGTATTCTACCAAGTGCAGGTTTAAGGGAAACCTCAAACCGTTTTCTAGTAGAATTTGTAAGTCTTCTACTAAATGGTGGTTTAAGGAAAACCACAAACCAATCATGCTCACTTATCACTCTCTCTTGTTACTTCTCGATTGATAAGACTTTGAAACTTGAAGCCTGACTATCAATCATTGATGTTGTCCCCCCCCATCAGATACAAGGTGAGAAGATGAAAATCATTTCACTACAAGATACGTCAATACTTGAGAATGGACTTGTCGGTATGACTGTAATATCTTTTTAACTATTGATGACCATCTCCAAGAATTCATCCACCCATAGTGGTTCTTTACTCTTGCATATTTCTTGTTGTTAGAACATATGTTTGGATGATGATTGTGTTGCCCACAACTCTCACAAGGATGAAGATCAAACACTGATCTTCCATGTGGCCAAATCACTGACAATGTTGGCATTTATGAATCTGCTCTTGAACTGGAGCAAGTGAATGTGAACCATCTTCTAGAAATCCAACACTCTCGAAATGGATTGGTTTGGTGTAATACAAATTTTCAAAGGTGACATCCTTTTCATATTCAATATTGTTTTTTTTCTTGTTATTTTTTATTTCTTCCCAAGGTCTAATGATCTGCTTGGAAAGAGGAAGTTGAAAGTCATATTTATTTGAATATGGAGCTCTCACTAAGTTTCTCTTGCACTGGTTGTTGGGTTGAATAGGCATCATCATCTTCTTCAAAAAGAAGGTTGTTCTGAACAAGGACTAGTTATGAATGGTGTTGAAGATTCTTTCGCTCAAGTGCATCGTGAAGAAAGTTGAATCTGAGTTTGCAACAATGTTACTTTGGCTTGTGAAACTTGCAAGTATGTTACAACAGACTACACAATTGTTTTTTTAATGGTGATTTTATTTTACAGAGAAGAGAGGATTAGTTTTTTTAGTAACTCTAATAGCTCCTCAACTCGAGTCATTTTAAAGACAGAATTAAAACTCAAGAGTTTCTTGCAACTCCACCCTTTCACAATCAAAATATACAATGCAAACTCAACTAAGAAAACTCAACAAATGAAGGGTGTCGACTTCTACCGAAAATGTACTCGTTTACAAAAAAACACAAGTAAACTTACAATTAAACTATTTGCAAGTTACCTTGATTCTGTATTTGTATGGATCTTTAGGATTGAATGCGTTGTTTGATGTCAAGTAGAACCATTTTCAAGCAATGTTGACGTGAAGGTAGAATGTTCTAAAACATTATCACTGTCCTAGTTGCCAAAAATTATCACTCCCCGAAAGAGTTGAGGGTGCTACCAACTTCAAAAAATTGGAGGCATGGAGAGAAGTTTGGAGATCGGTGTGCAGGCCTCTATATGCTCTTAGATGGACTCCTTGTAGTTCAGATGCATTAGTAAATAAAAATATCTTCATATTCTACTTTTCACCCATAGATTAATATGTTTGGACTTGGGACACCAAGTCTTTGTGGACTTGGGATATAAAAATATTAAGCATGTGAACTTTGCTCGCTCTATCTAAAATCTATTGATTTAGAAAACAAATGCAAGCATCACTTCATTTTGTGTCTCTACTAATATGGCAGTGGAATTTTATACAAACCATCCAATGAACCTTACCTACAGGTTTCTATCTAGTCTTGAATGAAAAAATCCCCTTCATCCAATAAGAGGTATGAAAACCATTTGCCTAACTTTGTGACAGACTATTTTCACAACTACCCAGCAGTAAAGAAAGGAATAAATTATAATCTAAAATTAGATGGACTCCTCGTCGTTCAAATGTATCAGAGTAAGTATCTAATGTTATGGACCCCAAAAGACTTAAGTTCCAATCCACTTCTTCTGATAGTTTTGCTTCTACTTATATCTCGACATGTTTATATTATGTTTTTGTTCCCCCTTTTATCTCAATGCCATTTCGAAGATCCAACCACTCCAATACATCCAACACCTCCTCCTCTTGGAAGACACATGGTCATGGACTCTCAAGACCACTCAAACTCAAAACCGCAAGAAAACATTGGAGTGAGTCCACAATGAAATACATTCATATACATTCATGTTGGAGGATATCGGATCTCTAATAAGAACCCAATTGGTCATTAATCTTGATATGTGGCATCTCATTCATTCATGCAACCATTTCCTGCATTCTTGAGGCTAGGAGCTGTGAGTTTTAGTTCGTATATTTTTTTCCAAATGGTTGATTTGGTATTTCATGGCCAATGATCTTCTCTTTCATAGTTCTACATAATCCAAGAGGACATAGCGATGGAAAATTTCTACTAAACAAACAAAATCGTGTCTAGTCTACATAGATTCATATATAGAGAAGCACAAAAGATATGAGTTTAGGAGGCTTATGGGAAAAGGTTGTTATGCGATAATATACAAAGTCATATTTGTAGATAGAGATGAGAGGTGTGAATGGAGAGGATAGACTGACCCAAGAAGAGAGGATTTTTGAGAGTAGGTAAAACCCTACATGTACGCACGACATAGATGAGGGCTTAAACAATGCAAGAGGGCGTTTGTTTCGACAATGGTAGGCAATGCAGAAACCCTAGCATATAAAGGAATTTATACACGTGTGATGAGGGAATAAACAGACCTACAAGCAGATAGAATAAAATGCAGACTGACAAGTTGATGGACGGAGGAACACTCATGGATTTAACACTCAAATGCTAGGGACCACTACCATAGTGAATTTCAGGCATACGAACTACACACTCTGATACCACTGTTGGAGACATGAAAATAGACAAGCCTGAGGGTGCATTTATCATTAATATGATATAGATATAAATGCATGTAAATGATCATTAGATTCATCTTCCAAGGTCTCTTGGACTCCCTATGATTGTTACAATAACTTGACTCTTCATATTTTGTCAAGTTCGTAACCCTAACGGATTACGTTTCCAACAGTACACAACATATTTCAATTCTTGGAAGGATTGATCAGTTGTTGGAGTCCAACTGAAAGAATTCTTTTTAAGGAGAGTAGTGAGAGGAGCTGCATTTTTTCCATAATTCTAAACAAACTTGCAATAATATCTTGTTAAACCTAGGAAACCACGCAATATTTTAAGATATTTAGGGTGAGGTCAATCCTTCATAGCTTCAATTTTTATTAGGATCCACCCATATCTTTGCCATCAATATGACCAAGGTACTCAACTTCAGAGGCTCCAAAAGCACATTTAAATTGTTTGAGAAAAATTTGGTGCTTAGATAGTAGATAGAGGACTTGATCCACATGGGTGAGATGGGCTTGCCAATTTCCACTATAGATGACAATATTATTGAAGAAAAATAAGAGAAATTGATAGAGGAAGGGATGGAAGACATGATCCATGAGGATTTGAAAGGTGGAGGGAGAATTACACAGCCTAAAGGGCATGATGAAGAACTCATAGTGACCCTCATGATTTTGAAATGCAGTCTTGGAATGTCTTCTTCCTTCATATGTATTTGGTGGTATACATAATGGAGATCAAGTTTGGTGAAGTACTAAGCACCACTTAATTCATCCAAAATGTCATCAATGACAGGGATGGAAAATTTGTCCTTGACTGTGATTTTGTTGAGGGAACGAAAATCAAGACACATGCACCAAGTGCCTTCTTTCTTGAGTACCATGATGACAAGAAAAGATAGGGGTTGGTACTTGGATGGATAACACTTGCTCCTAGCAATCCTTGTACTGTTTTCTCAATTTCATTTTTATAGGCAAAGGGATGATAGTAAGGGAGAACATTAGGAGATAAACTATGGGGGACTATAGAAATGGAATGATCATGAATTCCTCGAGAAAGGGGGAGCCCATGGGAGTTGTTAAAAATAGCTTGGTGTCGAGAGATGATAGATTGGAGGTCAAGATGCACAGATGGTTTTGCAATGGCTTGAATAGAATGGAGTTGGGAAATAATGCCAACATGACCTTTTTTGAGTATATTTTCCATTCAGTGGGAGCTCATGATAGTAGGTGAGCTTGATGTGATTCCTTGAAACTTATACTATTGTCCCTCTTGTTGGAATTGCAAGGAAAGGTCCTTAAAATCCATGGTAATGGGCCTAAGAGTGCATAACCATTGAACATCGAGCACTATGTCACAACCAACCATGTCTATAGCAAACATATGATATTTCAAGTGGTACTGAAAAATTTGTAGGCGCACATTTTCACAATGTCCCCCACATTTCATAAAACCACCATTGGAAATCATGAACTTAAAATTGTTGACTGGACAGATATAGTAATTGACTTCTTGGGCAATCCAGCTATGAATAAAATTACGGAACCTGCCACTATAAACTAGGATGGTAACTTTCCTATGTTTAATGTAGCCAATTCACTCGAGGTTTTGGGGAGAAAATAATACAATAAGAGTTTTTAGTGAAATTAGTGGTTCTGCTTCAAGAGGATCAAAAGGTGGGGTAGGATCATCTACTTGGGGTATCTCTACAATAGGGAAAACATTAACATCCTCATCAAAAACATCCTTAGAAATATCCATAAAAAAATTATGTTCTTTGCACTTGTTCCCTAGAAAATATTTATCATCACTATTATAGCAAAGGCCCTTGAGTTGGTGTTCATCCTTTTCTGCCCTAGTTAATTTATGGATCTTAAGAGGAGTCGCATGAGGGGTGGGATTGGTGGGTCTAGTGAGAGGAATAAAGGAAGGTTTTTGGTTTTGGGTGGAGACAATTTTTTGTTCTTCTTTAGCAATTTTAGTAGCTTACAACCAAGTCTAGGGGCGAGCCATGAGGACTTGGGCATGGATTCTGATGCCAACGCCCTCCCAACACACACGCAGGTCAGAAGGTCCACGTCGACTCATAGGATCTTTCTTCTTACACGGACTGAAGAGCTCTAAGGATCTTCTAATTCCATATCGGGAATTCTGCACCCACAACAATCTCCACGGGATCTCCTCTTTACACTCAGGAGATCGAAACTCGCAACTTCGCAACTCCAATGGTCGAGCGTAGGTCTCTCAAATCCCCGAGACCTGAGAACCAATCAACGCTAACATTTTATTTTCTCTATCAGGACTCTTCCTCTATTGCGAATTCGACACTTGCGATGTCGAGTAACTTGTATCCCCAACTCCTGATTTTCGATATGCCGAAACTTTGACACACGCGCGAGTTTGACTCTTCAACGTCCCGTCACCTCTGTCAGGATTTCAGAATTCACAGGATCGCAAATCCTGATGTCAATGTTTTGGGACTTCTCACTATGAAACCCCAAAATGGTGTGCCACCTGTCCATGTCATCGACTCCTGTGGCCTCACACTGTTTACTTAGCCGTCGGGATATCGCGTATTGAGATTTCGCGAATCTTAATGCAATATTTTGGAGTTTCAACCCATGAAACCCCAATATACGAAACCATGTGTAAATCCAATGGCCCTTTTGGCTCGGATATACGGTTCTACCCCTCCTAAGCTTTGAACCTGTTGGGAATACTTCATCATATCTCCCCTGCTCCTCTGTGAGATCTGACGACTCATGGGATGTCACAAATCCTCCTCGGAGAATACCAACCGTCCGTTCCTCCTGAAGAAATCTGTGAAATGACTAATTGTTCCTTCGCGGAACTCATCCACCTGTGCATAAACTTACGCCACTTCTCATGAACTTCCATTCACAGCTTCCCTTCGCTGTCCTTCAACGACTTCTAAGGCCTTATCCTTCCTGAGCTTTCTTATGACTCTGAGTCTTAGAAAAGACTCTTGCGCGCACTCCTTGTGGCAACCTTCAAACACTTCTACGTGTTGAACTTCCTTCAGACCTGCGCACACCTGCAGTAGCAGTCTTTAAGCACTTCACTCAAGTTCGCAACCCTGATATTTCTCTTGGCCTCTGCACTCCTTGTACGGCTCTTGTTCCTATCTCCACTTCTAAATGAATGAGAAAAAAAGCTACCCTATTTGGACCCTCTGTCAACGCACTCCTATTTGACTGCACTCCTTGCAGGAATCCTTGTTCAGATAAAGAAACAATTGAAATTCATTCCTTCTTCCTCTCAGACTTCAAACCCAAACATGAAATCACATACACAGCATATAAAGAAAATTTATAACAGGAAGCAAACATTCATGAGCATATCATTCAGCATCAATACACAGAGAACAACACAAAACCATGATTTTGAATCAATCTCTTCTATTAATCCAAATGTCTGTACATGGGTGTTCTTACTCAGCTCTCTGCTGGCTCCTATGCTCCAATTCTTCATAATCTTCCATAATGTTACAATACACAATGAGGGTGTCTATATCCTGTTTCCCTCTTGCACTCTCAAACAGTCTAATCTAGAATTAAATTCTATCTACCTGCATTAACTACTTTAAATGCCTCCTACCTACTAAGGATGAGAGAAAATAGCTCAAGGTCAATTTACATCTTACAAGTGTGCCTTCTCTTAATGACTCATTTAAGATCGCGCAACAACTTCCAAGGTGATTTTCAAAATTTATGTTGGCGCTCGTCTAGCTGTTCGATTGTCTCCACGCTGGCTCGCTTGATGTGTTGGAGATGCTCCTGCATCATACTCCCTCGCTTGAAAACTTTCATGGGATCCTTTCCATGAGATCCTGCACGGTCTGTCCATGCTTCTGTATCTCCGCTTCACTCTCCCAACTGGCATCTTCAACTGGATGGTTCTTCCATTTGACCAGATACTCAAAGTATTTCTTTCGCCTGGTCCTCTTGCTCATTCTCTTGTCCAGTATGCACTCCATCTGCAACTTATCTACAATTGGCATATACTTTGTCCACTGAATCACTGGCTGCTCCTCTCCAGTCTCCATCTCCCTAGCTCTATATGGGTACAAATCTGAGATATTGAATATCGGAGAAATTCCGATCCCATCGGGTAATTCAATCTCATAAGCATTTTCCCTAAGTTTCTTCAAGACCCTACATGGTTGGATTTTCTTCATCTTCAGCTTGTTGTATGTTCCCCTTGGGAACCTTTTCTTTCTCAAATGTGCCAGGACCAAGTCACCAACTTCAAACTGAAGTTGTCTTCTATGCTGATCGGCTCTGTGCTTATACTCCTGACTGCAATCATCCCTTCACCTGGCTGTGAAGTTCTTTCATCGCCTTTGCAAATTCTTCTGCACTAGCGCTCCTAGTCGCAGTTTTTTCTAAATCCCTCAGCTCAGAAATTCTTCTCGGCTACATACCACAGACAACCTAAAATGGACTTTGCCATGTGCTCCTGTTAACTGAGTCATTATAAGCAAACTCTACCTCTGGTAATATGTTGTCCCACTGGTTGTGGTGTTCTGTCACCAAGCTCCTCAGCAAGTCTCCCAGACTTCTATTTACCACTTCTGTCTATCCATTCGTCTGAGGATGATAAGCTGAACTAAATGACAAGTTAGTTCCCAACTTCTTCCATAAGGTCCTCCAAAAATGCCCTATGAATTTTGTGTTTCGATCCGAAACTATACTCCTTGGCAACCCATGAAGTCGAATGACTTCTTTGAAAAACAGGTTCTCAATGTGTGTTGCGTCACTGGTCTTCTGACATGGAATGAAGTGTGCCATTTTGGAAAATCTATCCACCACCATAAATATTGAATCACAACCTCTTTGTGTTCTTGGCAACCCCAATACAAAATCCATGCTAATTGCATCCCATAGTCTCTCTGGTATGGGCAATGGTTGATAAAACCCCACATTCTATTTTCTCCCCTTCAAATGCTGGAAAATTCTACATTTGTCCATGAATCTCTTGACATCTGCTCGCATTCCCAGCCAAAAATATGACTCGTTCAACTTCGCGAATGTTTTGTCATGACCAAAGTGTCCTGCCAATCCTCCACTGTGTTTCTCCTTTAGCAGATTCTCTCTCATGGAGCATTTCAGGATACACAGTTGATTGCCCTTAAACAACAATCCTTCTTGGATCATATAGTCTATCCATTGGCTTTTGTCTCTGAGAATTGGATTCTCAGTTGCTTCATACGCTTCCTTAAAATCTTGATCATCAGCGTACATGTCCCTGAGATCATCAAAACCCAATGTTTTGACTTTCAACTCCTGCAACAACAAACACTTCCTGCTCAAAGCATCAACCACTTTGTTAGCAGTACCAGAAATATGTTTAATCACAAAAGTGAAATTCTGCATATACTCAACCCATTTGACATGTTTCTGATTCAACTTCTCCTGTTGAGTCACAAACTGCAATGCATGATTGTCACTGTACAAGACAAACTCTTTCAGGATCAAGTAATGCCTCCATTTCTTCAATGCCTGAATGATAGCATAAAACTCCTTATCATATGTGGAGTATTTGACTTTCACCTCATTCATCTTCTCGCTGAAGTATGCTATCAACCTGTCTTCCTGACTCAAGACTTCCCCGATTGCAAATCCACTTGCATCGCATTTCACCTGAAATGTTTTCTGGAAATCCAGCAACACCAAAACTGGTTGTTCAGTGATCTTCCTCTTCAACAGATTAAAAATTTTCTCAGCCTCTTCAGTCCAGTGAAAATACTTGTGTCTTTTCTTCACTGTATCCATCATTGCTGCGCTAATTCCACTGAAATTCTTGATGAACTTCTGGTAGAAACTAGCCAATCCGTAAAACTTCTCACCTCAAATATATTCTTCGGTGATGGCCAATTCTTGATCACTTCTACCTTAAATGGATCCATCCTCAACTCATTTGCCGAAATAACAAACCCCAAGTAAATGAGTTCTGTCTTCATGAATGAGGACTTCTTCATGTTTATCAACAGTTTCTCATGTTGAAGTTTTTGCATCACTGTAGCCAAATGCTTCAGATGCTCTGCCACTGTTTTGTTGTAAACCAGTATGTCATCCAAATACACAATGACAAATTTCCCGATGAACTCCCTCAAGACTTCGTTCATCAACCTCATGAAGGTACTCGGCGCATTTGTTAAGCCAAATGGCATAACAAGCCATTCATACAACCATTCATTTGTCTTGAAGGTTGTCTTCCATTCATCACCCTCTCTCATGTAGATCTAGTGATAACCGCTTTTCAAATCAATCTTTGAAAAATACTTTTCTCCACTTAAGCAATCCATCATATCATCCATCCTCGGAAATGGAAATCTGTACCTAATGGTTATCTTATTAATCGCCCTTGAGTCAGTACACATCCTCCAACCTCTGTCTTTCTTTGGATTGAGTACTATTGGAACAACACATGGACTCAAGCTTTCCCTGACCAAACCTTTGTCCAACAAATCCTGGACTTGCCTTTTAACCTCTTCATTTTCTTGCGGTGTCAATTTGTATGCGGCTTTGTTTGGAAAACTGGCTCCTGGTATGAGATCAATATGATGACTCACACTCCTAATCAGTGGCAATGAATGAGGTAATTCATCCACTATAATGTCAACGAACTCTTCCAGCAGTTCCTGAACTTCTTCTGGTAAATCATCCACCCTGGTGCTAGTCAGAACAATTCTAGGCTTCCTAACCACAATAAACTATGGATCCTCCTTCTTCTTAACTTCATTAAGGAGTTCCTTCCCACTCATGAGAAGTACAGTGTTTCTTACCTCCAGTTTCATCTCCTTATCCTTAATTGGAAGTAACATGTGAGTCATCCCATTCTTCTCTAGGGTGTATGTGTTCATTCTCCCATCATGAATCACATTTCTGTCATATTGCCATGGTCTACCCAGAAATAGATGACAAACATCCATAGGAATGACATCACACAAGATTTTATCATTATATCCTCTTATCTTGAATTCAACTAAACATTGTTTAGTGACAGTTACCTGATGTCCTTTATGTAGCCATGAAACTCTGTATGGGCTCGGATGATCAGTTGTCTCCAGCTCCAGCTTCTCTACCATCTCTGTAGAAACGAGATTATCTGTGCTACCACTGTCCACAATGACCTTGCATACCCTATCCTTGGTCTTGCAAGAAGTCTGGAAAAGTCTGGTCCTTTGGACTGAACTCTCCACCTCCTTCTCTGGTGTCAAAAGGACTTTTCACATCATCAACGATCTTCCGCCTTCAACGTCTTTTGCTTCAACATCTCGCCTCTGTACTTCAGTGATGTGAGCTTCTCCACCCTCTTTCTTTTTATCTAGACACTCGTAATACTTGTGCCCATTTTTTCCACATGTGAAGCATGTAATTACTCCACCTCTTCCTCTTCCTCTGCCTCTAGTACGAGGAAAAGTGTTATTGTCAGCATAATCTCCTTTCTGCTCAGTATGCTGCCCTCTCTATTCAGTGTATGGTCCTCGTTGTGAGGTTCCACCTCTCTCAATTCGACCCCGAGGTTTCTTCCAGTCTTCCTTGGGCTTCTGATATCTCTCCTAGGCAATTGATTTGCCTTTGGGATGACTTCTGCCTCGGCCCCTTTGACTCTGCTTTCGGCTCAACTTCTCTTCTGCTTTCAGAGCCATTTAATAAGCATCTTCCATCATTCGGATGGTTACCATGCTCATATCATCCTGGATATCATATCTCAATCCATTCATGTATCTGGCAACTTTTTCATCATCTCTCTCTCGATGACCTGCTCTGATGTTCAGCTTGTAGAATTCCTCAGTGTATTCTTTCACTGTCATTAGCTTCTATCTCAGGTTCTACATCCTCCTGAATAGAGTAATTTGATAATCCCTCGGGATGAATTTCGCCTTCATCTTTGCGATCATTCTATCCCAGCTCTTGATCTTCTGCTTGCCCTTGCAGCATCTGTCAGCTTGTAGTTCATCCCACCACAATGCTGCATGTCCCTTCAATATTGTGACAACATGCTTGAACTTCTTGTCTTCCTCGACATCTTCATAGTCAAAGTATGTGTCTAGAGCTCTAATCCAGTCTAGAAGCTCCTCTGCATCCACTTTTCCCTCATAAACTGGAATGTCCATTTTTTCTCTTGCACCCATCCTGGCAATAGCTCTGATCAAACGCTCGTTTGATGCATCTTCAACTGCAACTTCTTCTTCACGTTCAACCTCAGCTTCACTTTCGGAATCACTAAGATCCCCTGCATTGGCTGTGCGTCTTTGCGTCGTCTCCATATCTTCGAGTCTAGCTCAGAGATCACACATTTGTCTCTCCATAACTGGATTTGTCATCTGCCGACCTCTTCTTCTCGGTATTTCCCTATCCTCTGGATCGGGTGATTGCACGTCCCTTCTCCTGGGCGGCATGGTGAATTCTCTTCCTTGCTATAGAAAGAAAAGAACCTTTCTATGCTCTGATACCAAACTGATGCCAACACCCTCCCAACACACCTACAGGTTGGAAGGTCCACGTCGACTCACAAGATCTTTCCTCTTACACAGCCCGAAGAACTCTAAGGCTCTTCTAATTCCCTATCGGGAATTCTGCACCCACAACAATCTCCACAGGATCTCCTCTTTACACTCGGGAGATCGGAACTCGTGACTTCGTGACTCCAATGGTCGAGCGTAGGTCTCTCGAATACCCGAGACTCGAGAACCAATCAACGATGACCTTTTATTTTCTCTATCGGGACTCTTCCTCTATTGTGAATTCGGCACTCGCGATGTCGAGTAACTTGTATCCCCGACTCCCGATTTCCGATACGCTGAAACTTCAACACACGCGCGAGTTTGACTCTTCAACGTCCTGTCACCTTTGTCGGGATTTCGGACTTCGCAGGATCACGAATCCTGATGTCAATGTTTCGGGACTTCTCGCTACGAAACCTCGAAATGGTGTGCCACCTGTCCACATCACTGACTCATGTGGCCTCACATTGTTTACTTAGACGTCGGGATATCGCGTATCGTGATTTCATGAATCCTAATGCAATATTTCAGAGTTTCAACCCATGAAACCCCGATATACGAAACCACGTGTAAATCCAATGGGCCTTGTGGCTCGGATCTATGGTTCTACCCCTCCTGAGATTTGAACTTGTTGGGAATACTCCGCCGTATCTCCCTTTCTCCTCTGTGAGATCTGATGACTCACGGGATGTCGTGAATCCTCCTCGGAGAATACCGACCATTCGTTCCTCCTGATGAAATCTGTGAAATGACTAATTGTTCCTTTGTGGAACTCATCCACCTGCGCGTAAACTTACACCACTTCTCATGAACTTCCAGTCACAACTTCCCTTTTTTGTCCTTCAACGACTTATAAGGCCTTATCCTTCCTAAGCTTTCTTATGACTCTGAGTCTTAGAAAAGATTCTTGCACGCACTCCTTGCGGTAACCTTCAAACACTTCTACGTGTTGAACTTCCTTCGGCCCTGTGCACACCTGCATCAGCAGTCTTTAAGCACTTCACTCAGGTTTGCAACCTTGAGATTTCACTTAGCCTGGGCACTCCTTGCATGGCTCCTGTGCCTGTCTGCACTTCTAAATGAATGAGAACAAAAGCTACCCTATCTGAAGCCTCTATCAACGCACTCCTTGCGGACAGTTTGATTGCACTCCTTGCAGGAATCCTTGTTCAGATAGAGAAACAATTGAAACTCATTCCTTCTTCCTCTCAGACTTCAAACCCAAACATGAAATCACATACACAACATATAAAGCAAATGTATAACATGAAGCAAACATTCATGAGCATATCATTCAACATCAATACATAGAGAACAACAAAAAACCATGAATTTGAATCAATCTCTTCTATTAATCCAAATGTTTGTACATGGGTGTTCTTACTCAGCTCTCTACTGGCTCCTATGCTCCAATGCTTCATAATCTTCCATAATGTTACAATACACAATGAGGGTGTCTATATCCCGTTTCCCTCTTGCACTCTCAAACAGTCTAATCTAGAATTAAATTCTATCTACCTGCATTAACTACTTTAAATGCATCCTACCTACTAAGGACGAGAGAAAATAGCTCAAGGTCCATTTACATCTTACAAGTGCACCTTCTCTTAATGACTCATTTAAGATCACACAACAACTTCCAAGGTGATTTTCAAAATTTGTGCTGGTGCTCGTTCAACTGTCCAATTGTCTCTGTGCTGGCTCGCTTGATGTGTTGGCGATGCTCCTACATTAGATTCCATCATTTATGCCATTGATAAATAATTCCCTAAAGAAGGCATCGATCATTCCCTATGTTCTAAAATCCAAGTGCTCAAAGGTGGGTGATATAGTCTTCCACTGTGCCAAACTGTTTCAACTTGGTCAAATGGCCTAAATGGTGGGTGTCTATGTCAAATCGTTCATAAAGTTTTGCAACAAACTTTGTCCAAGCAACATACCCTTGGCATGCATTTCTATGTCATTTCCACCATTTCCATTATTTAGGATCCACATAAAGAACACCTTAACTAAGTTTGGCCAACTCATCAGTAATTCCATGCAAGGAAAAATAATGCTCCACTTGAGTGACCCAGTCTATGGGATCAGAGCCATCAAATTTATTGACCTCAAATCGAGGAAGATGAGGGTCACAATGAAAGGAGTTGGAATCAAAGGCCATAGTATGGGAGGATTCAGCACCATCTAAGTGTGATGGTTGGTCAGGGAAGGGTGGGCTCTGGGATTGGTTCAGAAAATGGTCGAGAGCGGCGTGTATGGTGTCAAATTTTCCTGTGAATTTTTTATCGATGGAGTCAAGTTTCCCTTAACTTCATCCTTGAATGTTGAAAATTTGGAATTGGTGGAATAAATTTCACATGCCATTCTCTAGATGGTCTTTATGTGTTGTTTGGATTCAGATTGCAGATTAAGGAATTATTTGTCATGAGTGGTGGCCATTTAGGAATGAGGGGTTCCAGGGAGGGAGAGTGGGTTGATGGAAAAAAAAATTGATAAGTGATATATACCAAAATTATCAGGGCGAAAATAGGAATGCAATGGAATAGGTGGAAAATAAGGGTGTCAGAAAGGGTGGGTGGGCCCACGAAAAAAAAGGATTAGAAGTGATAGGTACCACGATGATGAGGTTGGGGAGAGGAATCCAATGGGATAGGTCCCATATAAGGGTTTCGATGGGACCATTATACTATTTTACTCTCTTTTTTTACTCCTATGGATTTATACTCTGGTCTAAAGGATACTCTAGTGACAAAATGCCCAAATCGTTCACAAGAAAAATTGTGTAGGAATTTTGCAACCAGAATGCAGAAGGCAAGGTTGTGTGGCAAGATATCCCTTCTATTATGTTTATGTTATGTTTTGTTTCCAAGGGTTAGGTTTTTTCAGGGTTCCTACGAAAAAGGGTTTTCCCAGTGCTATGGCTCTTTGATATATGTGCGGGGTCAAACAGTAGTACTCAACCCAATATCTTAGGATGCCAAATAAGGAGGCTCAATTGTACCCTTAACTGTACTACTCGATTAACCAGGTACTATAGAGTATCTTCCTGAGTGTTGTTCTCAGTTTCACTATAGTAGTCAGGCGTCCAATCGACTGATCTAGAGTTGGTTCCAAGAGACCTAGGAGAATCCTGATATACCTAACAGTACGTGGGAGTGATGGTTGTAGACAAGTTCTATATGATGTGTTACTACTCAAAGGTGTACCAACAGGGGTTACAGAGGTTTCCAACAAGATGAAACATTTGTTTCACGTAACCCAATGAAACCTTCTATATTTCTTTTGTTTATTATTCCACAGACATAGTTTTACCCATTGAACGACAGATCTATGTGATTTAAAGACACTGACAGTCCACATCTCTACCCTAGGAAAAACAATTTCCCACTGTTTCCATAGAAGAAAGTGATTTAATACCACTTGTAAGGTACTAGATCTATTATAATATGAAGAAAAAAAAATATTGCAATAAATACCATCGAAACAACAAAATAATTGTTATAGCAAAAAATGCCACACTTATGCTTTTGTGCCATGGCCTAACACTTTCCTACTGCTTGCTAGAATTTCCCCCCAAAGGACCTCTCCAAATTACTTAAAAAACATGCCCTAAGAGCATATCTACGATTTTCCCTAGTGCAACAAACAAACATCTATGCTTTACCACATTTCAACCCATGGATTCCCTCAAATTTTGTGAAGAATACAACAATCTTGTGTTTTCGAGCGTCTTTTTTGGTTGGACTCATTTCCCAATTACCCTTTACTGTACTCAACGGAATACAACTCCCCAAACCTCTTTGGGATGATATAAAACAATCATTGAGGGATAAGGAGAGGTCAAGTCCCATCATGCAAATTTATGTTGTCAACATCTAGCAAGCCTCCCTTCCCTATAATTCTCTGAGTAACACCCCCTATGGTCTGGGAAATCCTTTTCTAGCACTTCTTTCTCAATTTATATGACTAAAGAGTTTCTCCTTATCTTTATCTGAGTCATTGAAGGAAGTTTTATTTGGTTGAGTTGATTCCTGAGGATTCCTAGAGGAACCTATATAGTTGGATTTAAGATGGTGCCAAAAGTAGGACAAGGCTGTAATGTTTCCTCTTATTGTTAATAAAGAGTTTGTTTTCCCTCATTTATGGTCTTCACTATATTTTATCTATACACTTACTTTGAATTTGATTTCTAACATGTACATGCTTTGATGAGATAACTACCTTCATAGTAGCGCTTGTTCTATGTCTTTCGTGTAGGATGGTTCCAGTGGAAGACCGGGAGCTCTTCAACAGATCGAAGCTTGGGATCAACAACAAATGAGAGAATAAGGTTCTCTCCTTATCTCTCCTCTATCCCTACATACTCCTAATTAATTAGTTGTTTTCTTTAGCCTTTGTGTGTTTGTGTTTGAGGGGATATATTTATCTCTTTCACTTGGTATTGCTCTGTTGTGATTATGGCCCATGATCACAGGCGATAAAATCCCTTAATCAAAATTGGTGAATCCACTGGAGATACTCCTAGTTGGGTCAGTTTGGTTAACGTGTCTTTCTTGTTTCCATTATCTTTTGTTGTTAGTTTCTGAGTAGTTTTTAAAGTCTCTTAGCCTCACATGACATGTTCCTTAGTCCCGAAGCCCTCTATTTCTAAGTGGATTTTTTTATTTTCATAGCTTACCTTTCCATCCACAAGTTGCATCACTATAGCCTGCATACATCCGCCCGTTGCATATCTACAACCCACGGATATCCATGAGTTTCTTTAGTGACAATAGCGGACCTGTGTGGAGTTGAAGTTTTTTAAATTTCTCTTCCTATTCTGGGTTTAATACTTGGTCTGATCAGTCACTGGGACTACCCTGAGTCTCTATTTGGTGTCTCTTTGTTAGATTATGAATGCTTGATATACAAAAAATATTAAAAATATTTTCTTTGACTGTTTAGTATAAGATTTGTTAGGTAGACTGAAATAATAACCTTGTTAGTCTTCATTTCCATATTCACTGTCATTTCGGTATTGTCTTGGTTGAACACTTTCTATCTTTTTTCCTTCTTTCTGCCTTGTTTCAAAAAGGAAAAAATATATTTTCATTATTGTGCTTATTTTTTCTTTTGTAAATGAAAAATATTAAAAAAAATTACATGCATGTTGGTTTATTGCTCATTTCTTGAACCCTTTCCTTTTATTTACAAAAAATAAGTAGTTACTTATCATTCAGGTAGTTGCATTATACTTTGGTAGTGGTAACCTTTTTATTTAAAAAATGAAAAGAATTAAGTAGTACAAGTTTTGCATCCTAGCATGCATTTACATCTTGAGGTGTTCTAAATCTTGCACTTAAACTCTTGTTTTCATCCAAAAAGAAAAGAATGTGTTGCATAAGTGTTGTTGCATCCTTTTTCACTTGAAGAAACTAATTGTGTGTTCTTATATTGCATTTATTTTGGAGTCGCTCTAAAACATCACCAAAATTTTCATCCACACCCCTTTTGAATAAGAACATCCTATTAAAATGAACGTGTAACTAAAATTATCATAAAACTTTCATTTTCTAGGGCAAATCAACAAGTTTAGGATAGGGCCTTGGCATAATTTGGAGAGTAAATTTCTCCAAGACCACTAAACAAACATAAGTGTCTGTGATAGGGAGTGTAGAATCCATTTTTTCATATAGGTTGGTCTAGAAGCTCCTCTAACACATGATTTAAACACAAGTTCATGTAAGGAATAGCGGAGGAGATTCCCCTCCAAAGATGGACTAAACGTAGTGGATAGATTGTGTATTGGGGGTTTCGATTATACCCATACCTCCGTGAGAGGTGGTTATTTCAAGGCTTCGAGCTTTGCTACCTTGCCCACACTTTCGATATTGTTTGTCGACTGTACTCACCTAGCACTGGCTGTGAGTTGGTAACCATAGTTTCTCTTCCTAGGTAAATCACAAGGTGACTGCGGGGATTTGTCGTAGTACCCGGGGCATATTTCTATCACGCACTTCAGTAATGATAGAGGGTGCCCTATAAAGCATGGGTACTTGCACTGAATAAGTCTAATATGTGGAGGTCAAGAAATCTACTTCTCATACCTTCGTTCGTTGGTCCATGACACTTAATAAACCTATGCCTTCGTTTGAGAGGCCCTGATCCCAATTTTTCATGATTCCGGTCCCAAGACTTAATCCACTTGAGTCGGAATTTTGACAAATTTCTTTATGTATGTCTTCTATTTAGGGCCTTTTTTAGTGGTGTATTTGGTGAAGGTAGTTTCAACCTTAGGAAGGCTATTTGTTTGTCACCAAAAGCTAACCCATCAAAGTGGCCAACCTACCACCTTGAATATCGAGGAGAATTCAATTCCTTCCACCCAAGGAAGATATTAGGAATAATTCTTCTCCACCCCCAAAAAGGCATCGACTTGATTAGTATGACACTTTCGTACTGGTTGGTCAGACTAAGATCATAGACCATAACTCTCCATAAGTCAATGTTGTAGAACTAGAAGAGGTAAATGTTGAGTTTCTTGGAGCCGAGGAATTTGATCCACATGCTAATTCTTCATTACCTTTGACTTTCTCATTTTTGGTCGTCCGAATCCCACCTCTAGGGTCGGAATTTGCTGATAGAAGACTCCTTTGGTGGGCCAATATGGATGACACTTCGCCAATATCAAAGTCGAGACCCCCTACAACTCCCACCTTAGCGATCGTTACCAGGGGTATCTTCCCTCCTCATATGTCAGACCAAATGAAAAATGTAGTTCAACCTACCATCGTTACGACAACCACCAACATTTCCTTTTCGATTGTCAGTCCCACTCGAGTTTCGAGTGCAAAAACATCTTTCACATAAAAAACAAACACTTTCTCTTATGAAATTTCATCGATGGGCATGTCTGACGTATTGGTAAGTTCTCATCCAACGTCCCAGTTATTGAGTGTTGGTGTAGGGAGCACTCAAGCTCCTTACCAAGCCTTTTCTTGGGGCAGAGGTCACATTCCTTCATCATCTCCATTCTTAGGAAGTGGACCTCTTCCATTTTCCATCCCTAACCTTGCATTGGGCTAGGGCACCTCTATGGGTAGTGGATCCCAACCCGCTAGTATGTCATCCACTTCCACCCTGTTCACACTTTACGATGGGTTTGGGAGAAACCCTTTGAACACGTCTATACTTTCGATAGAGGGAAACCCCTTCCAAGGTCAACCCATCCCCTGGAAAGGACCTATGTCCTCACTAGGGGAACCTTTGGGGAGCACTCCTCTCCAAGTACAATGGAATCCCTTCCAAGTGATGTAACAAGGGGGAAACCCATTTCCCAGTCAGTCCTCCCCTGTGCTAATATTTCTTCCTTTCCATGGGGGGTCCGTTGGAGGTAACCCTAATTTTCCATTTGGGAACCAGATAGGTGGAGGTTTTTCTCCATTTAACTAGGGACCACAAGGATTTATCCAGAGATCTAGTTCGATAACAAACTCTTTTTGGAAACTTGGTGCCAATTGAAATCGATGCCTTTCTTTTTAGGCCTCTCATCAGTCGATGATGCAGCCTAGGTTACCATTTCTAGAAACTTTTCATTTGCTGCATTTGTCCAAGTTGATGAATGATATGATTCATCATGACCCTAGTTGGCCTGCGGTGCCGACTGAATTACTTTCAGACATCCCAAAGTTTGAGGGGAAAATTAGCGAAGACCTGCGGGACCATGTGAATTTATTCCACTTGTGGTGCTCATCCAAACGATGATTTGATCAGATTGCATATGTCCCAATGCACTCTTACTTGAGGCACTTCCAAGTGGTATATTGAACTCAAGAGGGGGAAGTACTCAACATTCGATGAATTAGCTATGGTTTTCTTAAACCAATTCCAATTCCCTGTCTGATACAATGCCAGGACATAATTGATGGATAATTTTGAACAGGACAATGCCATGCACATTTTTTACCATAGTCAGGAATGGAGGAGACGGAAGAGCCTAATTACAGATACGGTCCCACTGGATTTCCTCCTAGAATGGTTCCTGAAATCATTATTCCTGTATATCTCAAAGGACGTTGCAATGTCAATAGTGTTTTCAGAGGAACAAGCGATCTTTCAGGTGCAACAGTTAGATCCTATATACTCTCAGTTAGGCATGCTCTATGAGATTATGTCGAATGCGTCGCAATCCACCCTCGACTTGGAAAATCCAAATTCCAACCCACATGTCGATGGTATAGTGGGTTCTACACAAACAAAATCCACAAACTTGGCCAATAGCTAGATGAAGAAACTTTCCATTCAACAACCTACGACCGGTGAATAGAAGAAGCCCAGTGTCTCATTAAGTTGAACCAACAACAACAATATGCTGTGTTGCAAAAACCTTTCCCACAAGGGCATAATTTACAAGCTGGTGCTTCCAACTTCAACCCACAAGGGGGCACTTCAAGTGCTCCCCCCTCTGACAGATATAAAGGAGTAGTAAACATGCTTAATGCATCGAAGCTAAAATATGTAGACTTGTCGACGAGAAATAAGAACTATGATAACCCCAAGTCAACAGAGAAAGGGAAGAAAAATTCATAGGATTAGACCCCTCTCTACATAGAGAATCCTGAGAAAGAAGAAGCACCACACATACCCAAGGGATTTTACAAAAGGGTGATGCATAACTCTAACGCATGAGCTGCTCCCAATGATTCAGTTGTGGAAGACTTGGCTCAGACGCTTTGTGCTATGTCCTCTTTGGAAGTTCTCCAAAGTTTCCCTTCGCAATGTACTATGTTGTTATCTACTATAGGAGTTGCATACTCTTCTAGTCATCTCATTATGAAGTTTGATGCTACTTATGTGAGGCCTCTCCTTCCATATCACGTGGCATTTCATATTGGGGTTGTTTGTAATAATCTCTTAGTAAAGAGGACCATTGTTAATGAAGGAGATTCCATGTGCGTGATGTCTTTGTCATGTTGGAAAGTTATCGGTTCTCTTGAGCTTATCCTTCCCCGACACTCTTGACTTATTTTGACAGATGTTCATTTCAACCACATGGTCTGATTCCTTCATGTCCATTTATGCTGGGGGGAATTCTATTTGCATTGAGTTTGAAGTAGTCGATGCCCCGCTCGACTATAATATTTTGTTAGGAAGAAGTTGGACCTATGCCATGACAGTTGTCGTTTCAACAATTTTTTGGATTATATGCATTCCCTGTGAGGGAATGATTATGACTATTGATCAAATGGAATCCAACCCTTTTGATGTGACAACCAATCCTGGGTCTATTGTCCCTTGGATTGAAAACTCCTATGTTTCCACTTAGAGGATTGATTATGGGTTGTACCCTTTACTCATGGGATCTTTTGATATCCCTGCACTAATTTTGTTCATTCATGCTACTCCGACTAATAGGGTTGCTTTGTTTAGTACATTGTACATACAAGACCCATGGACCCTTCCCTCACCATCTAGTGTGGTCGAAGATCGATTTCATGTCAGGATGGCCAATCCTTTGTCTGTTGCTGAACTAGCTTACCAAGCTATTCAACAGGCCACATCAGACTGATATCAAACTCTTGTAGTCACTAAGGAGGATGATCTCTTTCTTAAGCCTATTTGGGCTCAAGGCTCTTCGAACTTCAAGACTGCTTATATATCATCTTTCCTTCGGACGAAGCAATTATTGAGGTGATGGTTGGAGCCGAAAGGCCATGCAGGATTTACATCATAGATCGTATTTCCTTCCTAAACTCAGTCGAGTTGAGAGTAGATATTTCAAGTTAGCCATGGTTGGAAGTGTTGACGGAGTAGTCAATCCTTTTTTTGGGTCTATGCCAAGGGAAATATGGCTAACATATTGGAAACGATCCCAATCAACATTTCTAGAAATCCTTAAGTTTTCGAAAACATCTTTATCGGAGAAGAATGCTCACAAGACGAGATCACTCAATATACGACACTCTTTAAGGAGTTTCATGATGTGATCACATGGTATTACAAGGAAATTATTGACATTGATCCTCGAATAGTCTAACATGAAATATGAACCTATGAAAATGTAAAACCAGTTCGTCAGAAAATGAGACCTATGAACCCAAGAAAAGTAGCGACAATAAAGGCAGAAGTTGAAAAGTTTCTCAATGCATGATTTATCTACCCAGTTCCTCTTACTGAATGGGTTTCCAACCATGTTCCCGTTTATAAGAAGTAGGGAACAATATGTGTTTTCATGGATTTTAGGGACTTGAACAAGGCATGTCCTAAGGATAATTTCTCGACACCATTCATTGATCATATCTTGGATGAGTGTGCGGGGAGGGATATTTTTCATTTATGGATGGTGTTTTCGGCTACAAGCAAATTGAAATTCATCCGGAAGACCAACACAATACTGTTGATTAATTGTTGGTTTTCATTGATGTCAACCCTTGAAAAAAGTACAGTAGCACAAAGGTTTGGGTAATGGACCCATGTTTATTTGATGTATAATGGTATGAGTTTTGATATATTTGTTGGTAAGACTATTCTAGATGGATAGAACATGTCATGCCACTTCCATTGGTATGTGGAACATCACATAACTCCTCACGGTATGAAAGTTATGGTCTTGCGAAGTTGAAGGACCCTCATATGCTTGGCTTGAAGCCCCAAAAGGTTAAATAAGTCAAAGTGCTTGAAAAGAAGAAATTATTTAAATAATAAAGTGAAGTTACAAATTCAAAGAGGATTATTTAAATAATAAAGTGAAGTGACAAAGTCAAAAAGGATTATTTAAATAATAAAGTGAAGTGACAAAATCAAAGAGGATTATTTAAATAATAAAGTAAATGGATAACTTTCTATTTATGGAAAGTGGTTATAATAAGGTTAACCCTAAAATCATGAAAATGGGTTAAGTGGTCAAGTGGAAAATTGGGCAAAGTTGGACATAGGTGACTGTGTGGACAAAGTGGCCTAGAAGATGCTTCTAAGGAAGCTACTTGGAGAGTATAAATAAGAGGCAAGGCTCTCTAATTTCAATCACACTTGAGCATATTGAATATCTATAGGTGACTGTGGTAACCAAAGGATATCTAAGCCAAATTTCAGAGGGAAGATCAAGTAAAGAAGGTCGAAATTCAAGGGAGGATAAATTCTTTTGATGATGCTTTCTAAGGTATGTTATTTATAGGTCATCTCACCATTTTTGAAATAACTTTTTTTCTAGAATGATTCAAACCGTGAAATTATGAGGCCATTGAGGAAACATATCCAGGTAGTTGTGGTATGAATTCCAGCTTGTGGTTCGTTGTATTTTTGGAGTCCAATCTGTGGAAAATGGGGTTTGTGACTAGTCCTGAAACTAGTCTAAAATAGGTGTTTCGGGTAAAAAAGTCATAACTTATTCATAACATATCCAAATTCCATAAGACCAAATGTGTTGTTTAGAGTACAGTCTGTAGCATTTTGTGTAAAATTTTCAGAACTATACAACAAATATTTCGTGCAAGGCATGCTCTACAAGTTCTCTCTCCAGAATAAGATAGAATTCAACAAGGTATGCCATTTTTTCTATAACATCTTTTCTGAGAGGTTCCAAGTAGTGACACCTGGAGGAATTATGTAAACCACACTGAAGAACATTGTGTACTACTTTTATATCTTTATTCATTACAGGTACATATTTATGATTATTTCAAGTTAGGGTTGTTGACTAATCCAAAACTAGTCATGTGAGACTAAAGTAAAGTTTGATGAAAATGCTAGTCTCTTGTTGTTAAAGTTAAGAAAGGTTTGCAGGTATGTGATCATACACACCAGGTCTATTACAAATTTACAAATTATATTTGGATGATGAAATTGATGAGCGATTTTGGTTGAGGTACATGTTGGGTACATGGTTGAGACAAGTAGTTGATGAGTTGGCACATACATGAGGTGTATAGTTGATGATATTGGTACATCTTGATGAGTCATATTTGATGAGTAGTTGATACATGATTGATACATACTGTTAATTTCTATGCCATTATTATATTTCTTTGCATTTCAATAGATAAGAGCAACATAAGAACAAGATCACTAAGAAATACACATTCACAAGAGACACAACATTTATCCTAGGAAACCCTCTAGGGGAAGAAAACCCAACAAAAAATTCCTCATCATAAATTGCTAATACAATGTTCAAGAGATAACTCAAACCAATACAGATAGTCCTCCCCAAGAGATGCGCCACTCTTCTTCTCTTCTCTCCAACTGGTAATTGCAGCTTGCATCATAAGAGAATGAGCAAGTGATTTGTGTGTTAAAGTGAGGTGCTAGCCTCCCTATATATACAACACTGGCACGTGTGAAAGGGTTTCACTGGCAGGGCCGACCTCTCACTTTGGGTGGGTAAACCCACCTTTAATTTAATTCTGGGTCTCAATAATAACTATTGGGGCCGACTTCTTATTCTGCCTATTACAATTGTCCGATGACCAATCCGCAAAAGGGGATTTGGTCCTAATACAATTACCGACATGATTAATCCACAATGGGGATTAATCCTAATAATAAAATAACAATAATAATAAGAATACTCTTCACATTTACATTATTTTAACACTCCCCCTTAACAAGAAGGGTCTTCTTCAACAACATCAGGCGAGAGAGGTCTTCATCATCAGTGGCATCAGGAGGACAGTATCGTCAATATCATCTTGAAACATTGGCTAACATATTTACGAGTCATCGAAAGTTTTCTTCATCGGCAACATCATCATTCTCAAAAGAATGCTAGAATCATCTGCATCAAATATGTATCAGTAAAAATGATACCTCATCACAGCACTAGGCTGGCACATCACAGTACTACACTGGCTCAATGTCACAACAGTTAAGCTGGTAGCTCAGTGTCAGTCACGTATTGCTTTATGTCTAACAATGAGGTCAGAAGAAAGGAATCATCTTTCTTTACGTCTAACAACTAGGTTAGAAGCAAGAAACACATAATCATCTTGCTTTATGTCTAACAACTAGGTCAGAAGCGAGGAATCATCTTGCTTTACATCTAACAATGTCTAACAATAAGGTCAGAAGCGAGGATTCATCTTGCTTTACGTCTAACAATGAGGTCAGAAGCAAGGAATCACACAACGTCATGCTTTACATCTAAAGGCAAGGTCAGAAGCAATGAATCATATTGCTTTATGTCTAACAGCGAGGTCAGAAGCAAGGAACACACAACATCATGCTTTACATCTAATAGCGAGGTCAGAAGCAATGACTCATATTGCTTTACATCTAACAACGAGGTCAGAAGCAAGGAACACACAACGTCATGCTTTACGTCTAATAGCAAGGTCAGAAGCAATAACTCATCTTGCTTTATGTCTAACAGTGAGGTTAGAAGCAAGGAATAAATATATATGCTCCCCCTTTCAGGGAGGGTCCTATCGGACTATACCAATCTTATCTTGAAAGTGTTCAAACTTTACACGAGATAGAGGTTTGGTCAACACGTCAGCAACCTATTCATTTGTGCTAATGTACTGGAGCTTTAAGGCTCCTTTCTATACCATGTCACAGATGAAATGATAGAGAATATCCATGTGCTTCAACCTATCATGGAATACATGATTCTCTGTCATCTTTATGCAGCTCTGGTTATCACATAGAATCACAGTTGCTCTCATCTCCAAGTCAAATAGGACAGTGAGCAAATTTCGAAGCCATATAGATTCGCAACTAGCAGAACATGCAGAAATGTACTCTTCTTCAGCTGTGCTAAGAGCAATAATGGATTACTTCCTACTCTGCCACAAGATCATGGATGATCCCAAAATGAAACAACATCCAGAAGTTCTTTTTCTACCTGCAATGCTTCCTGCCTAATCTGCATCAGTGTATCCACTCAATGTGAAGTCATGATCTCCATCATAGATGAGACCATAATCCATTGTACCTTTAAGGTACCTCATCACATGTTTTGCAGCCACTAAATGAACATGTCTGGGCTCTACCAAAAACTAACTCAAGGTGTTCACTGCAAAACAGATGTATGGTCTGGTGTTCGTCAGGTACATCAGTGATCCAATAATCTGTTTGTACAGTGTGGCATCTATCAAATCTGACGAAGTATCGACCAACAGCTTTAGCTTCACTTCCATGGGTGTATTCATGGGCTTCCATTCTAGCATGTGAAATCTCTTTAAGATTTCGACTGTGTACTTCCCTTGGTCAAGGAAGATCCTTTCTAGACTCTACCATACCTCAAGACCTAAGAAGTAATGCATTAGGCCAAGGTCTTTCATTTCAAATTCTGTGGCAAGTCTCTGTTTACATTTAGCGATGAGATTTTCTTCTCCAGTTAAGAATAAGTCATCCACATATAGTAGTAGTATTACTGGTTCATTATCCATAATTTTAAAGTAGAGATTCGAGTCTGCTTTACTCTTGGTAAAGCCTAAGCTCGTCAAGAAACTGTTTATATGACCATACCAAGATTTAGGAGCTTGCTTCAATCCATATAAGGATTTCTTCAATCGGCAGACATGAGACTTCATGTCTTCAACCTCAAATCCTTGGGGTTTCTCTATATACACTTCCTCTTCAATAACACCATTCAGGAAGGCTATCTTCACGTCCATCTGGTGCAGCTTTCATTTCATCTTGGCTGCAAGAGCTATAATGGTTCTGATCGAAGTGTATCTAGACACAGGAGTGAATGTTTCTTCATAGTCAATGCCTTCCTTCTGGGAAAAGCCACGAGCAACAAATCTTTCTTTATATTTCTCAATACTTCCATTAGCAGCATGTTTTATTTTGAAGAGCCATTTTGATGATACCACATTCTTACTTTTTGGTCTAGGAACTATTTTCCATACATCATTCTTTACTATGGATTGGTATTCCTCTGTCCTGGCATCTGCCCATTCCTTATTTTTAATGGCCTCTTCAAAGCATGTAGGTTCTTCATCAAGTAGATTTCACATCAAAGCCGTGTAACTGGAGAATGGCTTTGGTCTTTTCACCTGTCTTGTGGTGCCTTTTGGAACACCATACTTCTCTCCATCTTGAATAATCTATCTTGCTCAAGCAGGATTTATTTTATGGGAGAAGGTCATTTGAGGAAGTTCTTGAACTTTTGTTATATCATGATCTTCAAGAATCTCCTCATCAGGGGAAGCTACAACTTCCCTTACAGGTTTTGCAGCTCTGGGAACTTCCCTCACGGATTTTGTAGTCCTGGGATTTACAGGTTCCTCTTCATACATTTCTTCAAGCTGGCATCTTCTTAATTTCTTAAGTGCTACTTCTTCATCAAAGGTCACGTCCATGCTAATCTCAATATGGCGGTGACCAGGTATGTATATTATGAAGGCTTTGGATACCTCACAGTATCCCACAAATATTCCCTTCTTTCTGGAGGGTTCCATCTTGTTTCTTTTCTCTTTTGGTATATGAATAAACACTTGACAACCAAATATTTTGAGATGGCTTACCTTTGGCTTCTTTCCAGTAAACATCTCTTCAAGGGTCTTGAACCCAAGTGCACTATGGGATAATTATTTCTGCACATAAACAAATACCATTGCTGCTTCTGCCCATAAGCACATAGGAAGATCCCGATCGTGAATCATGGTCTTTACGGCTACCATAATTATTTTGTTCTTCCTTTCAGCTACACCATTTTGTTGGGGATTATAGGGAGTAGTGAGTTCCCTCTTGATCCAACATCTCTGTAGAAGTTTATGAACTCCTTTGAGGTATATTCTCCTCCATTATATGACTTGAGTATCTTAATATTTCTTTCAGAAATATTCTCTGTCAAGGCTTTGAATTCCTTGAATTTACTGAATACTTCCTCTTTAGATTTTAATAAATATATCCAAGTCTTACGAGAATAGTCATCAATAAATGATACATAGTATACATACCCACTAATGGAGGATGATGGCATTGGGCCACACACGTATGAATGAATGAGTTCCAATACTCCTTTTGCTTTGCTATCCCTCTTTGGAAAAGGGTTCTTGATGATCTTCCCTTGCGCACATCCATTGCATATGCCTTCTTGATCGACCTTGTCCTTTCTTCTGAAAATTTCTTGAATGAGATTCTTGGTTGTTGAATTTGTTTGATGGTTGCTGTTCTCTATGAGATTCCTTTTTGAAGTAGGGTTTCTTCCTTCCTCCTTTTGTATGAGTAGCTAGGGCTTGATCATCATCTCTTTCTAGTAGTGCTTCATGGTTGGCTACCCTTGTCTCTTCTTGGATGCATTCTTCCCATAGGCTCTCAAACTGTAGTTTTTCCTTTCTGCCACATACCGATTGGATGAAAGCATCCCAAGGTCTTGCGAGACCATTTAGGGCTATTTTTATGAATTCATCTTCGTCGATGGTGTCTCCAATCTCTTTTAGCTGTTCTTTTATTTCTGAGATTTGGGAGAAATATTCTTGAATCATTTCTCCTTTCTGCATCTTGGTATTCTTCAATTGAGTTCTTAGATTCATCTTTCGATTGATGTTCTTTCCTTCATATATTTTTCTTAGAGAGTCAAACATTTCCTTCGTAGTCTTCTTGGATGATACATATGGGATCAGGTGGTCTTTGATTGAATCTGCAATGATTCTTTGAACCCTGATTGAGTCCTTCTGATGCTTCGCTTTCTCTATGGCATCTTCAGGTTCCTCCACTTCTTCTTTGATAAATTTTTCTAGGTCATTCTCTGCAAGGATCAGACCAATCCTATACTTCCAGGCACAAAATTTATCTATGCCTTCTAGTTTCTCAACAAGCTTTGTCCTTGCATACATCTTGTACTTGTGGCTATGAAAATGACCAAAAAATGAAAGTGCTTAAAATCAATATTTGACCTTACCAGGAGGTGCGCTTGGCTGAGATGAGTAGCCTGGTGTACTTGGATCTAAGAAAATCCAACTTTTACCCTGCCAAATCTGATCTGTGGATTTTTGGACCGGTGCTTCTGGTACTTCTGGTATTGGTTTTCTGGTACTTCTGGTACTTTTGTGAAACTAGGGTTTCACTTTCCAGGAGATCCAACCACTGAAAAGGTGCGCTCTAGGTGCCAAAATGATCCTTGGTGGAGGGTGCAACTTTCTAGGTGGTTAGGGAGATGAAAAGATTCACTTTTGCAAAACCCTAATTTTTGGGTACGGCAACAATGACGTTTTTCCTCTTGCGAAATATGTTTCCTTCAGGTTGGCTCTTATACCATGTTAATGTTTATTCCATTATTATAGTTCTTTGAATTTCAATAGATAAGAGAAGCATAAGAACAAGATCACTGAGAAATACACATTCACAAGAGACACAACATTTATCCTAGGAAACCCTCTAGGGGAAGAAAACCCAACAAAAACTTCCTTATCATATATTGCTAATACAATGTTCAAGAGATAACTCAAACTAATATAGATAGTCCTCCCCAAGAGATGCGCCACTCTTCTTCTCCTCTCTCCAACTGGTAATTGCAGCTTGCCTCATAAGAGAATGAGCAAGTGAGTTGTGTGTTAAGTGAGGCGCTAGCCTCCCTATATATACAAGACTAGCACGTGTGAAAGGGTTTCACTGGCAGGGCCGACCTCTCACTCTGGGTGGGTAAACCCCCCTTTAATTTAATTCTAGGTCTCAATAATAATTGTTGGGGCTGACTTCTTATTCTGCCTATTACAATTGTCCGATGACCAATCCACAAAAGGGGATTTGGTCCTAATACAATTACCAACATGATTAATCCACAATGGGGATTATTCCTAATAATAAAATAATAATAATAATAAGAATACCCTTCGCAGTTAGATTATTTTAACACATACTTGGTACATGGTTGATGCACTTGTTTATGGTACAGGTTGATTACAGGTTGAGGTACAGGTTGATGCATGGTTCAAGCTATTGGTACGGGTTGTTTGGTGCAGGTTGTTTGGTGTAGGTTGATTGGTACAGGTTTACAGCAGTATATCTCACAGTGATAGTGTGATAGTGGTTCCATCGTTCTACTTATACATTAGGGTGGTTATATAGGTCAAGGACAGGTGGTTGTAGTCGGAGAACATAGGGGGTTGTAGCCTCCTTCTGGTTGTAGCCAGAGAATTGGGGGGTTGGAGCTTCCCTTAGGTTATAACTTGAGAAACTAGGGGGTTGGAGCCTCCTTTCAGTTGTAGCTAGAAAAAAAAGGAAGTTGGTGTTTCCAATGAATGTAATTGTTCAAGACATATAAGAAAAAACATTCTGTGGTTTTCTCCTGCTTTGGGTTTCCACGTAAAAACATTGGTGTACTGTGTATGTGTTTGATTGTTCATATGTTCATTGTTTATTTACTCTACGAATATTGGATGATAATGCTACATTGATATAACACTTGCATTATATGGTTAAAAAGAATTAGATTGCTCTAATACTGATTCACCCCCCCTCTTAGTAATCCAACAATTGATATCAGAGCAGGTTCCTTCAAAAATTAGTTTAACCACTGAAAGGTAGATCATGGAGAGAAACAACATGTATAAAAATGGAATACCACAGTTTGATGGACAGAAGTATGCATTTTGGAGCATAAGGATGAAGACATATATACAGGCACAAGGATTTGAAATTTGGTAATCAATTATAGATGGATACACAACACCAACAGTTCTGCCGACAAATGACAAAGCAATGAAACTCGTTCAGAATAATTCCAAAGCCACAAATGCACTTCTGAATGGTCTTGGAGAATTGGTATTCACCAAAGTTGCACATTGTTAATCCGCTAAAGATATTTGGGACAAACTTCGAAATATTTATGAAGGAGATTCAAAAGTCAAAGCAGCAAAGATCCAAACTTACAAAGGTCAGTTCGAACAACTAAAGATGAAGGAAGATGAGAACATTCTGGCTTACTTTTTATGAGTCAATGAAACAGTAAATGAAATTTTTGGATTGAGAGAAGAAATCAAAGAATCTGTAATTGTTAAAGAGGTACTAAGATCTCTTCCTATGATATTTAACCCTAATATATCAACACTAGAAGAAAGAGCAGATCTAAAATCAATAAGCATGGATGAACTACATGGAATCTTCACAACATATGAAATGAGAAATGAAAAAGAAAATCCAGATATAAAATAATCATCCTTAAAAGCATCCAAAAGGTCAAAGAAAAAGGGAAATAAAAAAGAAAAATAACAAGCAGCAGAAGTGGCGTCTCAGAAGATGATGAAGAAGAGGCCAACTTTGTTAGAAGATTGAACAAGGGAACCAACGATAGGTATAGAGGTAATCTTCCTTTGATTTGTTTTAATTGTGATGGTATTGGTCATTTTGCTAACAAATGTCCTCATAAGAAAAAGAGAAATAATGAAGGTTACTCAAATAGGAAACAAACATATAAAGGCAAAAGAACCACAAAGAAATTTTTCAAGAAAAGTTTATGCACCTAAGAAGACATCTCATCATTAGATGAAGATGAAGTCAGTGACAGTGAGACAAAAAATGTTCTATTAATGGTAGTAGAAGAATGTGATAAAGAAGGATCTGAAGAAGAATATGAAGATGCCAAAGAAGAATATGAAGAGGCATAAGTTGACTACCGAGAAGAATTGTTGTGTTCCATAGAAGTTATCAGAAGAGAAAAGAAGAAAAACAAGAAACTACAAGCAGAGCTAGACAAGAAAGAAGACACTCAGGAACTAGAACAAATGATCACAAATTTGAAGGTTCAAATTGAAGAAGATAAAAGATTAGAAGAATCACTCAAAGAATAGCTATAAGGAAGAGATAGGATCATTGGAAATTTGGAAGAAGAAATTGTCACATTAAGAAAGGATCTTCAAAAGAAAAATATGAAGAACAACCAAAAAGTTTTGAATGACATTATCAGCAGTCAAAACCCTCATCATGACAAGTCCGGACTTGGATACAATTAGATAGAAAAGGGATCAAGCTCCAAAACAATAGAACAAGAAATATATCCAAAAATCTATGCAAAAAAAATAAAAGGGGATAGGAAGGTCTACAAAGAAAATTACAAGGACACTCCTCCACCGAGAAGATTCAGATTTCATAATCAATGACCGACAGAAACAGATAGGCCTCAAGAAGAAGAAGGATTCATAAGAGTACCTCCTTTAAGAATATATTCAACTCCTAGGTATAAAACTATCTTTTTTGGTTTATGTTATGCATGTAATAATTTTGGACATAAAGCTGTGAATTGCGGAGCTAATAACAGGAACATAAACGAATTTGAAAGTCATACACAAAAGGGTTATCCAAGAAGGCCTAGTGAAAGAAAGAGAAGAATTTACAACAGGTTTGAAGCTTTGATCACTGAAGTGGAATGCTACAAATGTGACAAATTTGGACACATGGCCAAAGATTGCAGAATGAAAGTCCCTCCTACAAAACCACAATAGGACAACAATAGTCACAGACAGGTACCTTAGAAAAGGACATGGAAAAGAAAGTAGAATCAGTATAGAAATGAAGAATGCACACTCACTCTACAAGATAAGTAGAAGAAACATGATTGGTATGTTGACAGTGGCTGTTCAAAACACATGACAGGTGATAGAGACATGTTTCTTACATTAATAAAGTTGTTGGCCCTTTACCAAGTTTGGAGAGAACATTGGTCCTGTTTGACCATTTTTGGGACTTCGACAGGCTGGTCAAAGACGGAGCACCCAGGCAAAGCGGAGATCATAGGATATTTCCCATTTTGTGGGCTTTTTGGGTTTTAGGGTTTATGTAATGGGTATGGGATGTCAGCCCATGGGTTTACCCATGTTTAGGCCTTTTTGTAATGTATAAATAAGTAGCTAAGAGATGTAAGGGAAAGTGTGATCTATGTGATTGTAGAGCGATTGGCTATGTGCATATTATGTTGTAAGTGTTGGGTTTGTGCAAGAAAGTGTTAAGACTTGTAGAGATAAATGCAAGTGATTATAAGAGGATTTGTGCCTTGACCTAACTCGAGGAAGGAGGATCTGGCGAGGTGCACAGATCTCCTGTCCTTGTGGAGTTGGCTCTGTGGATTTGTGCACTTGAGAAGAGGGTTGTAAGAAGCTTGAAGACTAATAAGAAGAGAAGAATATTGGTGGATGTAGCCCCACACTGGGGTGAACCACGTATATCCTGTGTTGATGTGCTTTGTGCTATGTTGTTCATGTTGTCTATGTATCTATTTTCTTAGTGCATTGTTTTGATGTATGATAGATAGATCCATTGATGCTTAGTGCATTATGTGTGAATGAATGCTAGATCTACTCTGATGATATGTGCTAATTGATTAGATGTGCTTAATATTGATTACTACTATGTTGATCTATCATAAGGTTTTAACCTATGATGTGAATAAGGATCAAGGACTAATGCATGTTATAGGATAAGTGCTATGTTAAGTGTTGTGATCACAGATCTGTGTCCCATATAGGTTGTAGACACTTTAGTCATGCAACCCCCCTGCCTCTACCTTGGGTGAGAATTCATCTTCTTCAAAGGTGTTGCCGAAAGGGATGGTAGTTAGGGTTTTTTTGGTGCGTTGTTGAAGCATTGAACCCTGGGTCTGCCCCTATGCCAACAAATGGTTCCATTGTCGGGACCTTAAACTATGATTGTTGGGAATTGGAGAAAAGAGGAAGCTCTGTGCGTAGATCTGTTGTTGTAGTGCACAATAGTCTACTTGACTGTGAATCTCTTTGATAAGAAAGGAACCGGATATAAAGAAAAGAGGTAATATATTAAATCTTTGTTCTCTGGTAAAGGTAAGATAAGTGGAAATTTTTTCTTCAAAAGTATGAATCTAGGTATGTTTGACAGATTTTGTCCTAGTCTGAAAACTAGGGCACAAATAGAAGAAATAAGATTTGATCTGAATAAATTTGATAGAGATAGTGAAAGATATGTTATTCCTATGCATAGAAATAATTTTTGGACTAACAAATGGATGCAGGACCCTAGAAAGATTTTTTGCAGATTGCAGGTCCATCACTGTGATCCCAGTGTGCGGTATAGGAAAGGTTGGGAATAGTTTAAGAGAAAGAGAGGATTGACATTGTGTTATAATTGCAGAAGATCGGGACATCTTGCTAAGGAATGCCTTGGTATAGGTCCTATTTTTCTTTGTTGTAAAGTTGTTGGCCATGAGGTTTTGGATTTCCCTAGAATGAATGCTAAAGTTGAAAAGATGAACATGAGACAAGAAAACTATGAAGAAGGCCAAGAAACTAAGGATATGCTAGAGATTAAGAAAGAATTAGAGACTATATTATTACATATGAATGAAACATTAAATGGCCACAAAGATATTAGTTTACCAGAGATCTTAAAAGAGAAGCAGTGCATAGAAACAAGAATAGGAGATTTCAACATAGACTGTGTTCTGGATGAGGAAACACAGGTGAATATTATGCCAGAAAGTACTTGGGAAATTTTGGAAAAGACTGCTATGGTTCCTTCATTGGGAAGGATAGGATTGTTCAAAGGAAATATGATAACCCTACGTGGAAGAGTTACTAATGTACCTACAATTTCCCATGGAACATCGTCTGAAGAAGAATTTGAGGTCATTAAGTTCATTGAAAACAGTGCCCCTTGTGCATTTTTGTTAGGAAAGATGTGAATTAAGGGACGTCATAACAAAAAAAATAATGTGACTCATTGAAGAACAAGAGGACAAGTCAAAGCCACAGAAGGCAAGAGAATTAGCTTTCAAGGTTGAACGAACACAAGAAGGCTTAAATAACTTGTCCACACACGAAAGAAGTACACCCACCCTGAAAATAGTAAGTGAAGAAGTATTACACTCAAACCTTTGGAAAGACCCTCAGCAGTGCAAAGTTACTATGCTAAGTGAAGATAAGAATAAGAATCAAAAGAGGAATCTAAAGACTTGGATCAAAGGAAAGAAGGCGAGAAATATCGGTAAGAAGAAAGAAAAGTTATAAAATATGCAGGAAACTCCCGAGAATACTTCACAGAAGGAAAGCCTACATAACTTGAACCTTGCCATAATAATAGAACAACGTAGAATGGAACTTCACCTCGGTGAAGTTATATGACCGTTGGAGGCATTCCAACCATTAGAGAGATGATCTAGAATGGTTAGAAATGCAGTTATTGTTGGAAAGATCATCGTTGTACCGTTGGGACTGCGCCACAATGGATGGAATCGTATTGATTGAGGCATTCCTGCTCGTTGGAGGAATCCTTTACACTGTTACCTATTTATCCCGTCAGACACTGTGCCATGACCACTTTTTGCAAACTGTGATTATTCAATCTCACAAAGAACTGATTTCCATCATGATGTGATTTTGAGACCTCGCCACCCATTTTTCTTACCTTATTTGTCTATTCTCCTACCCAATCGAGTTTATTATGAGAGTGAATTTTGGGCGAGCAAAGCGCGCTAGAGAAATCCGTAGAAGAGATCTTGATCAATATCATTGCTGAGAAGGTCATGTCTGTAGGCATACAAGAATCATCAATGGGTGGATTGTAAGCATCCCCCTCGACTGCGCAATGATCTAGTCAAACTGCGACGGAGAAAATAAGCAAGCACCACAACGATCTGGCGAACACAAAGCAGATCTTGTCAGTCTTACCCGACTACATCCTGCCTTTGGTTGGAGAGATTAGTCGTGATAACATCCCGCATGATTTTGAGTACACGCTCATTACCGCATATCTCTTGAAGGGACTGATTCCAGCTCTCAAGATCAACGATTTCAACCTGGGATACTGAAATAACTATGTGATGCTCACACCACATAGGTACCTGGAAAAAATGACTGGGAAGAAGCCCAAGATAGTTCCCCAACTGGGATAAAAGAGATTGAGAGATTGATGATTTTGAACGTCATGAAGATCCCCCACTTCGGCAGACATCAGGAGGTTAACGCATGCGACAAACTCCTCCTGTCGTGCTACCATGGAGGCTATCTTTGGTTAGATAGGGGCATGACTGTGGATCCAGAATTGATCCACCTCATCACTGGTTTGAGCATGCAAGGACCTGACCCTCAACAATTCTACCTAGGGAAGGCTACAGATTACTCCCCGGCACAACAGATCAAGGAGGTCTATGGTGATGTCGAGAAGGGGAAGAGAGGCTACAAGGTAGCCTCCATCCAAGATGGCCCAGTGCGCCTAGCTTGTTAGCTGATAGTGGGAAATCTCATCAGAAAGAACCATCCTACACAAGTCATGGGGTTCGTAGTCAACCTCGCAGGGAATTTTGTTGAAGGGATGCAGATGAACTGGGTGAGCTACCTCGTCAATGAGTTGGAGAAGGACTACCGTGAAGTGTAGGACCAAGGCTATGAGTTTCACTTCAGGTGGTTGTTGATTCTCATTGCATTTTTCGCTTGGGAGATGACAGAGGGAGTGACATTCCCTGAAGTTGAACCATTAGAACCATTGGCCACGAGGTTCACCACCTTGTGGTATACAAGAGATATGGTGAAGCAATGGAAATCAAATGCGATGTTCCATGCATACTACCTACAACTTAAGTGCGCCATTGAACCATTCCCCTGAATGACCCCGAATACCTTACATACGTACAATCCACTAACAAAGTTCCATGCAGGCTGACACTTCATTTATATCACTGCACGCAGGGATGAAAGCAAGGAGTAGCTGCATTCGAATTATAAATTGACTGATGAAGACATGGAGGAGATAAACAAGGAATGGCCAACCAAATTCCTTGTACTGATCGAAGATGCAAAACTCTCTAACCTCGACATCATCGGAAGTCCTTTGGTCATCCGAATGAAATATGATGGACAGAGCAACATAAAGAAAGATAAGAAAAAGGAGGAAGTGCAAGACATCAACAGTGAGGAGAAGGACAACGCATTGGAGGAAACTGCACCTGACTCACCTGAAGGAGGCGGAGGTGATGAAGTGAACCAAGAGGAGGAAGGGGAAGAAGAAAAGAAAGACAAGGGAGAAGTGACACCACCAAAGGATCCCCTTACAAAGGCCGAGACATCAAAGAAAAAGAAGGTTTCTCCATAGAAACCCTCAGTGTGGAAGAAGACCCGAGCCAACAAGCCTCAGTCGCAGAATGTGCTCACACTGGATGATATCCAACTCATCATCATAGCTATATAAGATGCCTTAGAGGATATCCTGCAAAGACAAGAAGCAAAGCAAGAAAATCTATATGACAGAATAGAGAAGGAGCTCAAAGACATCCAGTAAACTATACAGTCAAGCTGTGCAGTGTCTACTACGCCATCTTCAACAGAGAGTGTAGAATTGGGGGATGAGCCCACCCAATTACACACATTAGCAGATGTAACCGAGGCTCGACTTCGTCGAGTCCAAGAAGAAAAGGAGCAGGCCACAAAGGCCCCGAAGCAGGAAAAGGAGGAGGCCCTAGAGAAACTTTGGATTGTGCAACAAGAGAAATATGACATTAGAGTGAATTTTGAGGAGGACAGAGAGACAATCCAGAAAGAGAAATACCAACTGCTCACAGAGAAGATTGGGGTTCGTGAGGTAGTGACTAGAGCACTTTGCTTTGTTTTGGGTTTGGCATAGATGGAAGAAGAGATAGCCGAGAGTTAAGTGGGGAAGCTCGCTGAGGCCATTCAATAGCTTCAAGCACGATTAGCAAAGTTATAACTTCAAGCAGTGTCGAGCACCCCGCAAGAAGTGAGAGATCAGAGGGAAGAAAATTCTAGAAGTGTAGTAGAAAGAATCAGGGTGTTGGCCTCAGAATGCAAGCAACTAAGTGAATGAAGTGTGCATACCTATGAACACCTTGCAGAAGACCCTGAACTAAGGACATTGGAGGCACAACTCCAAGAGACGAAGCAATAGGTGTCGACTGTGCAAGCACAAATGAAGCTTCTTACTACAATGGAGAAGATGAAGAGGTCGCAGGAGTAGTGCGCAGTTCAGCAGTTGGTCACTACCATCTAGAGTAGAGTTATGGAGGTGACACAAAGACTCTAGCCAGTGCAGGACGAAGCATGCAAACTTTTTAAAGAAATCGAGGGACAGGGCTCATAGTTGGAACAGGTGGTCGCAACAGTAGAACAATGTCGGGAAGGGCCTATCACCAAGCAATTACTTCAAGAGTTCACTGAGAAAGAGGCTCTGGTGAATAAGTACGTCAAGGCATACTGAGCTAATCTCGAGGCCTTTGAAGTGGTATTACCCAAATCAGAGTGAATTGGGACAAGTCATAGGTGAGTGTTGGGGGCCTGTTGGCCCTCAACCAAGTTTGAAGAGAACATTGGTTGTGTTTGACCATTTTTGGGACTTTGATAGATTGTTCGAAGATGAAGGGCCTAGGCGAAGTGAAGATCATGGGATCTCGACCATTTTGTGGGATTTTTGGGTTTTAGGGTTTATGTAATGGGTATGGGATTTCGGCCCATGGGTTTACCCATGTTTAGGAATTTTTGTAATTTATAAATAAGTAGTTAAGCAATGTAAGGGGAAGTGTAATCTATGTGATTGTAGAGTGATTGGCTATGTACATATTATGTTGTAAGTGTTGGCTTTGTGTAAGAAAGTGTTAAGACTTGCAGAGCTAAGTGTAAGTGATTGTAAGAGGCTTTGTGCCTTGACCTCACTTGGGGAAGGAGGATCTAGCAAGGTGTGTAGATCTTCTGTCCTTATGGAGTTGGCTTTGTGGCTTTGTGGCTTTGTGCATGGGAGAAAAGAGTTGTAAGAAGCTTGAAGACTAATAAGAAGAGAAGAAGATTGGTGGATGTAGCCCCACACTAGGGTGAAGCACATATATCTTGTGTCGATGCACTTTGTGCTATGTTGTTCATGTTGTCTATGTATCTATTTGCTTAGTGAATTGTTTTGATATATGATAGATAGATCCATTGATTCTTAGTGCATTATGTGTGAATGAATTCTAGATCTACTCTGATGCTATGTGCTAATTGATTAGAAGTGCTTAATCTTGATTACTACTGCATTGATCTATCATAAGGGTTTAACCTGTGATGTGAATAAGGATCAAGGACTAATGCATGTTATAGTATAAGTGCTCTGTTAAGTTTTGTGATCACAGATCTGTGTCCTAGCTAGGTTGTAGACACTTGAGTCTTGCAACCCCCCCTGCCTCTACCTTGGGTGAGACTTCATCTGCTTCACAGGTGTTGCCAAAAGGGCCGGTAGTTAGGGTTTTGTTGGTGCATTGTTGAAGTGTTGAACCCTGGGTTTTCCCTTGTGCCAACAAAAGGAAAGAGATGGACCAGTCTCCTTCGGAAATGATAATTCAACTAAAATCATTGGAAAAGGCATAGTCATAATTGGGAACAAGAATACCAAGGCAGAAAATGTTCTACTAGTAGAAGATATGAAACATAAGCTTCTAAGTGTGATTCAAATGTGTGACCAAGGTCATAAAGTTACTTTCAATTAAAAAAAGTGAGAGATAAGAAACAAAGGTTCAAGAAAATTGATTGGAACAACTGCGATAACTTCAAGCAACATATATGTATTAAGTGAAATTGGAAATGAAAAGTGTTGACTAGGAAAGGAAGATGAAATTTGGCTATGGCACAGAAGAATGGGTCACATACATTTTGATAACCTTGTCAAAGTTAGCAAAAAGGAAGAAGTTAGAGAAATGCCCCAGATCATGAAACCAACCAACACTTTATGCAAGCATTGTCAACAAGGAAAACAAACAAAGACCAGGTTTAAATCAAAAGAATATTCAATGAAAAGAACACTAGAAATTTTTCATACTCATCTAGTTGGACCAACTACAAGAAAGAGTTTAAAAGGTGATAAATACTTTATGTTATTAGTTGATGATTATACAAGAATGACTGTAGTTTTCTTTCTCATGAATAAGTCAAAATGTTTTGAAAACATCAAGGTCTACAAGGAAATGTTTGAAAATGAAATGGATTCAAAAATCAAATGCTTGATATCTGATAATGGAGGAGAGTTCACTTCAAAGGAATTTATGGACTATTGCAACAGGCATGGAAGAAAAAGGAAATTCTTCATTGCTAAGACACCTCAATAGAATGGAGTTGTTGAAAGAAACAACAGGACAATACATGAAATGGATTGAACAATGCTAGTGGATTTCATATTGACAGATATCTTTTGGACACAGGTAGTTCATACAACAATTCACATTCAAAATAGATTAATTCTCAGAAACAACACTGACAAAACTCCCTACGAGCTATGGAAAGGAAGACCAACAAATGTGAAGCACTTCAGAGTTTTTGGAAGCAAATGCTACATCAAAAGAGAAGATGGAAGAATGGGAAAGTTTGACTCTTTTGTGGACAAAGGAGTATTTTTTGGTTACTCAAGTAAAAAGAAAGCATACAAGTGTCACAACCTAAGATTCAACAAAGTTGTGGAAAGCTTCATCGTAACAATTGATGAAACATGTAGACAAGAATTAAAGGAAGAAGAAAATGAATCAATGGAACAACTTTATGAAGAAGAAGTAGAAGATGAAAAAGAAGTAGAAGGGGAAGATGATGATGATCTGATAGAAGAAGAAGAGAAAGTTCAACAAGTGCCTCCAAAGACACCTAGCAGACGAGTAAAGAGTCATCCTTCGGATCATATTATCGGAAACAAAGATGCAGGAGTTGAGACTAGAAGAAGAATACGTTCACTAGAACAAACACACCTAGCACTCTCATCTACGATTGAACCAACCTGTTTTGAAGAGGCCATTAAGGATGAATTTTGGAATAAGGCCATGGATGAAAAATTGAATCTAATAGAGAAAAATGACACTTGGGAATTGGTTCCAAGACCAAATGATAAGAATGTGATCGACACAAAGTGGGTATATAGGAATAAATTGAATGAAGATGGACAGGTTACAAGGAACAAAGCTAGATTGGTATGTAAAAGATATGCACAGGTTGAAGGAATAAACTTTGAAGAGACATTTTCCCTAGTTGCTAGAATGGACACAATCCAATTTCTTTTAGCTTATGCATGCTTCAAAAATATTAAAGTGTATCAGATGGATGTAAAATCAGCTTTTATGAATGGGGAACTTGAAGAAGAAGTCTACATTGAACAACCAGAAGGATTTCAGTTGTCAAAGATTGCAGATTATGTGTGTAAATTAAAGAAGGCCGTGTATGGTCTAAAATAGGCTCCTAGAGCATGGTACTCTAGAGTGGATAAATATCTACATCAGGCAGGGTTTAGAAAATGAAGTGCAGACAACAAATTCTACATCAAGGTAACTAAAGATAGTATTTTATTAATTGAATTTTATGTTGATGATATTATTTTTGGAAGTACTGATGACAGGTTAAGCCAGAAATTTTCCAAGGACATGCAAAATGAATTTGAAATGTCATTACTTGGAGAACTATCCTTCTTTTTGGGTCTTTAGATATGTCAAAGATACCAAGGAATTTTTATTTCTCAAACCAAGCATATCATAGAAATGCTAAAGAGGTTTGGAATGGAAGATTGCAAACTAGTTATCACTCCCATGCAAACCATTTGCAAGATGAGCAAAGATGATGATTAAATGTCTACAAATCAGAGGCAATACAGGTCAATGATTGGTAGTCTACTTTATGTGACAACATCTAGACTAGATGTAATGCAGGAAGTTGGAAAGGTGGCATGATTTCAAGTAGCACCAAAGGAATCACATGTATTAGCATTGATGAGGATTTTCAAATATCTTAAAGGAATAGAAGAGCTTGGATTATGGTATCGAAAAGGAAAGGATCTATCACTTATTACCTACACAGATGTAGATTGGGCAGGTTGCATTGATGACTGACGAAGCACCAATGGAGCATCTTTCTACTTGGGTGAGTGTTTAGTATCATTGATAAGCAAGAAACAATCATCAATATCTTTATCTACAACCGAGGCTAAGCATATTGCAGCAACAACATGTTTACATAGGTTCTGTGGATGAAACAAACTTTGACAGATATACAGGTTGAGTATGATGAGCCCATTCCAATATATTGTGATAATACAAACACCATCAGTATCTCAAAGAACCCAGTGATACACTCCAAGACGAAGCACATTCCAATCAAGTATCACTTTCTACGGGAGCAGGTTGCAAAAAAGAACATTAGAGTTGAATATGTGGGTACAAAATAACAAGCGACAACCATCTTTACAAAACCGCTTCTACGGGAAGCCTTTGAGTATCTTCACTAGAGAATTGAAGTTATTTCTACTCCAAAATGAATGTTTTTGAATGCTTATCTTATATGTCTTAGATGTACATGAGGAATAACCATAAAGAGGATAGTTCAAGTTGGGAGATTAGATGAGTAAGTTAGGGGGAGCATCCCCGAATAGAAAGATACCTTTGCCATTTATAATAAAGGGGGAGATATTTATCATATGCAGAGGACATAGGCATGGCTCTGGGGGGGGCGTTGGTCACAAAATTACAGGCATGGTTCCAGGGGGAGCATGAGTGATATGATTTAAGTATTACATAAGAGTGTTACCATCAATGCCAAAGGGGGATATTGTTTATTAATTGGGTTGGTTGTCATTGATTTCAACCCTTGAAGAAAGTCCAGTAGCGAATTTCGGTAGCACAAAGTTTTGGGTAATGGACTCATGTTTGTTTGATCTATAATGGTATGAGTTTTGATATATTTGTAGGTAATACTATTCTATATGGATAGTACATGTCATGCCATTTCTGGTGGTATGTGTAACGTCACATAACTCCTCATGGTTTGAGAGTTATGGCCTTACGAAGTTGAAGGACCCTCATATGATTGACTTGAAGCCCCAAAAGGTCAAAGAAGTCAAAGTGCTCGCAAAGAATAAATTATTTAAATAATAAAGTGAAGTGAAAAAGTCAAAGAGGATTATTTAAATAATAAAGTGAAGTGACAAAGTCAAAGATGATTATTTAAATAATAAAGTGAAGTGACAAAGTCAAAAAAGATTATTGAAATAATAAAGTGAAGTGAAAAAATCAAAGTGGATTATTTAAATAATAAAGTAAATGGAGAACTTTCTAATTATGGAAAGTGGTTATAAGAAGGTTAACCCTAAAATGAGGAAAATGGGTTAAGTGGTCAAGTGGAAAATTGGGCAAAGTTGGACATAGGTGACTATGTGGACAAAGTGGCTATCTGGACAAAGTGGCCTAGAAGATGCTTCTAAGGAAGCTACTTGGAGAGTATAAACAAGAGGCAAGGCTCTCTAATTTCAATAACACTTGAGAATATTGAATATATACAAGTGAATGAGGTAAACAAAGGATATCTAATCCTAATTTCAGAAGGAAGGTGAAGTAAAGGAAGCTGAAATTCAAGGGAGGATAAATTCTTTTGATGATGCTTTCTAAGGTATGTTATTTACAGGTCATCTCACCATTTCCACAATAACTTTCTTTTCTATAATGATTCAGATCGTGAAATTGTGATGACATTGAGGAAACATATCCAAGTAGCGGTGGTATGGATTTCATCTTGTGGGTCGTTGTATTTTTGGAGTTACACTCCGTGGAAAATAAGGTTTGTGGCTAGTCCTGAAACTAGTCTAAAATAGGTGTTTTGGGTAAAAACAAATTCTTCATAACAGATCCAGATTTAGTAAGACCAAATGTGTTGGTTCTAGTACAGTATGTAGTATTCTTTGTACAATTTTCATATCCATACAACAAATATTTTGTGTGGGGCACGCTCTACAAGTTTTCTCTCTAGAATAAGCCGATATTCAACAAGGTATGGCATTTTTTCTATAAATCCTTTTCTGAGATGTTCCAAGTAGTGAAACCTGGAGGAATTGCATAAAACACACTGAAGAACATTGTGTATTATTTTTAGATATTTATTCATTATAGGTACATAGTTATGATGATTTCAAGTTAGGGTTGTTGACTAATTCAAAACTAGTCATGTGAGACTAAAGTAAAGTTTAATGAAATTGCAAGTCTCTTGTTGTTAAAGTTAAGGAAGTTTTGCAGGTATGTAATCATATACACCAGGTCTATTAGAAAGTTACAAATCAGATTTGGATGATGAAATTGATGAGGGATTTTGGTTGAGGTACATGTTGGGTACATGGTTGATACAAGTAGTTGATGAGTTGGCACATACATGAGGTCTATAGTTGATGATGTTGGTACATATTGAGGAGTCATATTTGATGATTAGTTGATACATGATTGATACATACTTGGTACATGGTTGTTGCACTTGTTTATGGTACAGGTTGATTATAGGTTGAGGTACAGGTTGATGCATGGTTGAGGTTATTGGTACAGGTTGTTTGGTGCAGATTGATTGGTATAGGTTTACAGCAGTATATCTCACAGTGATAGTGTGACAGTGGTTCCATCATTCTACTTATATGTCAGGATAGTTGGACGGGGCAAGGACAGGTGGTTGTAGCGGCCACCTTTTGGTTGTAGCCAGAGAACATAGGGGGTTGTAGCCTCCTTCTGGTTGTAGCCATAGAATTGGGGAGTTGGAGCTTCCCTCAGATTGTAGCCTGAGAAAATAGGGGGTTGGAGCCTCCTTCCAGTTACAACTAGAAAACAAAGGAAGTTGGTGCTTCCAATGAATGTAATTCTTCAAGACATATAAGAAAAATCATTATGTGGTTTTCTCCCACTTTGGGTTTCCACGTAAAAACACTGGTGTACTATGTATGTGTTTGATTGTTCATTTGTTCATTGTTTATTTACTCTACAAATATTGGATGATAATGCTACATTGATATAACACTTGCATTATATGGTTAAAAAGGATTAGATTTCTCTATTACTGATTCACCCCCCCCTCTTAGTAATCCAACAAAGACGACCTTCATATGTCCTTGGGGTACATTCGCTTACAGGAAAATGTCGTTTGGTCTTTAAAATGTTGGTGCAACATTCCAACATGCCATGATGTTTTCCTTTCATAACTTAAAGAATATAGTGGAGGCATATTTAGACTATCGCATGGTTCACTCACTCAAGAGGGCCCAACATCTCTTACACCTCCACTTAGTTTTCAAATGATGTTGTTTTTATAGGATCCGATTGAATCCACACAAGTGAATTTTTTGTGTGACCTCTGGTCATCTTTTGGGATTCATCATTTCAAAAAAGGGATCATGGTTGACCCTTTGAAGGTTGATGAAGTCACTCATTTGCCTCCCCCGCGCATTATCATACAACTTCAGATCCCACAAGGAAAGGTGAATTTCCTCAGACGTTTTGTTCCGAACTATGCTAACATAAAGAAGGGATTTATGTGCCTTTTAAAGAAAGGGATCCTGTTCTATTGGGATGAAGCTCTACAACGTTCTTTTGATGCTTTGAAGAAGGCATTGGTTTCGACTCCATTGTTGACTCAGCCGAATTACAATCGAGTCTATTTGTTGTATTTGGCAGCAATTGAGTCTTCGATCGACATGGTTCTAGTTCAGGAGGATGATGAGCTCCAAGAGCATGTGTAACGTACCCACTAACTAAATCAAAAATTTTATGGTCCTCTATCAGACTCGAACCCTTGAATAACCAAGGAGCTCCAGTGTAAGCTGGCCCTATCTCTCTCCTACTCCGTTCCCATGTGATCATGGGACATGTTCATGGTTCAAGTTGAACGCAGCGTCTTTGGTATTTCGCGCTTCGGCACCACAGTAATATCTACACGCTCAACTCTCCAACCGTCGAAGCCCGCCAGGGATAACGTACGTCCCATAGGGATGAATTCCCATGGGGTTAGCGTATGGCCAATAGGAATAAACCTCATCGGGGGTAGAGAATCCGCCAATGGGAACAAGCCTCGTCTCGCGTTTGGGTGTAATACAGGTGGCGAGAGGGAAACGCGACATGGTGGACGTCATGACAGGAGGGGCCCCACTTCACACGCCACACTATTTCGGACCCCCCCCCCCTCATTAAAGGTAGAATGGCAAGGGGGGTCTGGAATCCACTGGGAAACCGTTGATCACAGTGATTAAATCTCGACCGTTCGAGAGTTGCGAGTCCAATTATGGACCCCCCCCCTACCACTAAAGGTAGAATAGTAAGGGGGCTCTGGAATGGAACCTCAGTCGTAGATCTAGGTGGGTGGACTCTAGTCATCCAGATCTGCTCGCCGCTTATCCTAAAGCATAACCATGTCCTGGTTTAATTTAACATCTTGTTTCCACATCTAACGGTCATTACGGACTCGGAGATCCTCCGAAGGAATCCCCTCCGTCCATCGGGGTTTCGAGTATCACAACATTGAAATGCATAGACATTTTGTCCTCGGAATCCCCGATATCCCGATATGACATCAGCTTTCGCTAGTCCCCTAGACTAGACCTTTTGGTCCACACGACCTCCCTCTATATGACCGCAGTCATACCCTTTCATCAGGGTTTCTGGGTTTGCGATGTCAAAATACATTCGCCCACAGAACTCACAATTCTTTGATCCCCAACTCCTCGATATCTCCTGCACACGTCCCAAATAATGGGTGGTTTTGATCTCGTCAGAATATCGTGCTTCACGACTTCACAACTTCTGTTGCCAAGATCACGGGCTTCAACCTACGAAACCCCGATACACGATCCTACGTGTAGATCCGACAGTTCTCCTGTGACCCAGATCCAACGGCTACCCTTCTTCCTCGCTCCTCGCATCTCACGACATGGAGTACCAAATGATTGGACCCTTACCCTGCGAACCTCTGAGTTCAAGAGATCCTTGGATCTCTGCCACCTGTCCTCCTCGTATGGAAGGCTCTGATCCTCTCATGGCTTCGCCATTCGTGACTTGGAGCATCTAACTTTTGGACTCCTACCTCATGAAACTCTGAGTTCATGAGTTCCTTGGATCTCTGCCACCTATCCTCCTCGGATGGATGGCTCGAATCCTTTTTTCCCCTATTCACGAGGCTTAACCCTCGTCTATCTCCCTATATATCTAACGACTGTTGGGTTTCCTAGCTAATATCTGACGGTTCAGATCTATCCCAAGGAAAAGTCCCTATACACTAGATCCTTATCCCTCGGGTAACTCTTGACAGATCCAACGGTTGTCGGGCTGTTCAACCGAGATCCGACGGTTCGTAACGGTTCTTACCCATGCATTCTTCCATGACTCCCTGGGCGTGGGAAAGATCCACGGCCCAAATATTCTCATGAACCTTGGGGATCTACGGTCCTAAACTCTTCACTACCCATGAAGACACAGGAAAACAAAGGGGTAAGACATTTAACCCCCTACTTTCTCCTACAAATCTAACGGTCGTGGGTGACCGCAGATTCCCCGATGAAATCTCGTCCGTTGATTAATACCTATCAGGGTTAAAGCACTTAACACTCCATCTTCTTCCTCCAATATTTCGGTCGTGAGTGACCACAGATCTCCCGATGGGATCTCATCCATTGATTTATTACTTCATCCCTATGCTGTCATCTGGGCCCTCAAGAGGAATCGTTCCTCCTTATGCAGGATTTCTAAGGCCTTACACCTTCATGACCGCCTTCACGATTCATGATGGGTTTTTCGAGGAAGGTATTTCTATGGGGAGACTTACTCAGGGTACTACCTGAGGTATGTAAGAATGCCATCCTCCCGAGAACCAGACATGAAATCTGAACTTGACCAGTACACACACACAACGAATTCATGAAGACATAAATCCTACGTAGTCTTTCCATATGAATATATAAATAACTACTAGCACTGATCAAAACACCATACATTCATCCTTATAATGAAATCATTCATCGTTTCTCAACTCACGAGCATAATTATCAAAACAAGCACACACACACACACACACACACACACACACATATATATATATCAGGATGCCAGAGGCAAAACACTTATCAGAAATAACTTTAGAAGTGGGTGCAACTGTTGAGAGGGGTGCTCGTTTCCACCCAATCGTAGGCTCAATGACTCCCAACGCATTTACCACTAGCCACCCCCGAGCTGAGACCACGATGCTCTGAGACTGCGTCTCTCTATCTGCCAGTGACCAAGAGTGAAGGTTGTAATCCTTCCTCTCTACTATCACTCACCCTGCGTAATGCCAGAGTTCCCCTCGCGTCTGCCCTCTAATCGCTTCTACCATACACCTTGTCCTCTCGCGAGGTTGCGTGTGGCACGATTACCCTCGCGTCGATCAGGCATGATGGCTCTACGGATGGACGGTTCACCATCCCATCCCTCATCAAGCCATCCGCCTACCAGCCTGCGAGGCATTGAATTTCAGGGCCAGTGAGCTGCTTTTGGTTCTCCGGGCTAGTGGAATCCAAATACGGTATTTAATTCTCGGTGGAAGTTAACGCCACCTTTTCAGGTGCCTTCTACCGCCATCGTGGTCTCTTTCCTGCACATCCCCTCATCAGCAGTCCTGAAATAAATTCATAATGTTATTTACCTTTATTGAACTTTTTCATAAGGTCCATTCACATCATACATTCACATTTTCATCATGCTTAGCATGGTAATTCCTGTATTAGGATTAATTACAAATTTGGGGGAAACAGGGTGTTACAATTCCCTCCCCCTTAAAGGAACACCGTCCTCGGTGTTCTTTCTCAAAACACATGTCATGATTTTCTTATCCAGCCACTTTCGATGTCTTGATATTTGTCATCTTCCTTCAATAATTCCTGGACAACAAGCACATTAATTCACAAAGTTGTGCAAAAATAAAACGTCTTGTTGATGTTCAAATTTAAAAAAAAAAAAGGAAAATTTCATACTCTTAGTACAATACTTATCTGTGCAGTTCATGGATTTGTATCCACATGGTAATTTTTTTATCATGCTCATCGTTCTCCCTGACATACCCGTTGGATGCTTAATTCCAACTCAATAGCTCACAAGAGCCATCATAATTTCATCTTTCTTTCCAAGGTTTTCCTTGCACGGGAAACTACCCACTGTGTGCATTATCCCAATAGTTTTCACAAATTATTAAGGTCTCCTCTTCCTTGTGATCACTCACCCTCTAGGCCCAGGCTCAGGTATCCCCTTCATTGTTATATAGTCCCTCGGGTGATCCATCTTTCCCTACCAAGGTTTTCTCACACAGGAAGAATTTTTGAGACTCTATCAAGTCTTACAGTCGAGGCGTCCCTCGTACTTGCTCAATACAAATTTATTTCAGGAGATCATGACTCATCATAGGGTTTTCATGGCTTAGTAGTAGCCATGTTCATATCCTTTAGTTTTGACATCCTTCAATTGTTCCTTTCTGAACATGTCTTTTCTTCTCACCTGTATCACAGGTCTACAAAATTCATGAGACATCATTATCAATTCTAACTTTTGCAACTTTATTGCGAACCTGTCACCCACAGATTTGTCCATTCTCATGATTTGTTTTCATATTTGTTCTGCACAGGAACCAAATTCATAATTATGGGACTTTCCTCCCCAAAATGGTTTGGCTCAGTAGGTAATTGGACTTCATTATGGGCTTACAATGCTGCCATTATCCAAGACCCCTTTGCTTCCTGCACTTTCAACTGCATTTGACCAAACAACTTGTTAGCTTTTCTAGGTATATATATATATATATATATATATATATATATATATATATATATATATATATATATAT
>ML779040.1:828758-854896 GCA_009831015.1 Picea engelmannii
AAGGGTTTTATCAGAGGTGACACTATTTATGGCCACATTCATACCCAATGCATTCTTGCATTGATTTCAAATTCGTCACACTTTAGGACCGGCTCTGGGTCATGGGGTGTTGGGATTTAACCGATCCTCTCCTCATATGGTTTACTCATTTTCATTCATTCTTACAACAGAATCCATGCTTCCTGTTATAGGCTGACCACGACCCCAAATTAGTACATATTAGACTTAAAAGTTTCGCATGAATGCGCTCATGCATTATTCCTTCATTAATAACCGTGGTGCCAATACTCATGGCCACCCACATTTGATTTTCTCTAACACCTATACCTCGTGAGTAAAAATGTCGAAAGGTCCTCCTTCCTTAATGAGATATCCATTGTCTGTCCTTTATGCAAATATGAATTTCCTGGAAGTAATTCCATGCAACATGCTATCTAAGAGCACTTTTTGTTTCCAGTTGTTCCTTGATTGGTCCACGTGTTCATGACATATCAGTTCATGAATTTTTTTGAGGGTTACAACCAGTGTTTACTACCAGAGGTTCATGCCTCCATTATTCAGGTCATCCTCCCCGAATCATACCCTACTCGGGTATCCAAGGCATACAACTGTCCTTTTCAATTTTCCGGTATAGCATGCAATAATAAATATTTCGAAAGGGGTTCTTACCAAATCCCTTCATACCCAGTGCCACACGGGCACTAATACCTTTATACCTGTTCTTGGCTGCTTGCACCCTTTCTCTGTCCTCTAACTTATCAGTAGTACTTTAGCAGGATTTCCACAGTCCCGTCAACAACCTTTCAACTGTAGCCTTTCCATGGTCACCCTCTGCTTGAGGTTGTTCATTATTGGCAACTGTCTTCCTCAACAGTTCCAATATTATTCCTTTCTACACATGACATACACCATAGGCATATTAATCGTCATGAAATTGAAATGCAAATATCATAGCGTTTAATAAAAACATTTTCAGGCATGTCTAGCATATCAATATGCTCTTTCATCACATTATCCTTAATGTTTTTCATGAGTGTAACACAACAGTTCTCAATCATTTTCACAGCATTACAACCATCATTATTATGGTGTCAAAGCATTTTTTTTCATCAATGTACTAGCTTCCTCATTCCATAGAAACGTAGTGCACAACAAGGAAGAATTGAGGGCTCTTCCCTTCTCCCAATTCTTTCTACATCGCCCAGGATTTTCAGCCCAGTCAATTTATTTCTAAGGTCAACAACCTTTCCTTAATCACAGCTTAAACCAAGCTATATCGATTAAACATACTCATTTATTCAGTTAATCATACTCAGGGGTTTACTGACCTTTTACCAACCAAACTGGTTTCCACAACTGCTCCTTTTCTGAGTAGCCCTAGTTTAGGTCCATCCTAACTCTTAGGATACTTCAACATGATTTAGTAGAAACTATTTGTTCATAATGAGTCAAGAACATGTGCATCCTAAACACTTCCATTAGGTTATCATAATGGTCAATATTCGGTTATTAGTCTTCTATTACTTACATGATTTTTTTTTTTTTTTTTTCCCAAAATGTAATCCAGGATTCTTATACATGGACAAGCCTTGCAGCTCCTTGTCCAACCTTCAACAATTAGCAGGCTTGTGACTCTGTTCTTCTGACAGAGACCTTATACATTTCCTTCACCAGGAACTCCTTCAGCATGAAACTTCCTTGTTGCAGATCCATCACCACCTGTGATGGCCTCAACCTTGAGTTAGCCTTTTTTTTTTTTTAGTGGTCTACCAAATATTCCCTTAAGGAATATAACATGCATCTTTATTAACTTACATCTACGATGTACTTAACCACTTTCATAATCCTAGGCCTTCATGTAGCTATCATAGTTATATTTCATAGCCTACATACATTTCCATTTTTAAAATTAGTCATTTGAGGATTGTTCACAGTCCTTCTCATTGTGATCTGCAAAGGCATAACCATTTGCCTCTTATCATGACAACAAGGCATCCTTGCTCGTTTACTCTTTCATTTAATTGTACTGGATCTTTCCCGGGGATATGGAGTACATTCCCTTTAAGTTATCCTTCAAGACAGATCCTTCATGACTCTCCAGAATGGAGTCAACCATGCCTCCATGGTATTCATTCGATTTTGGAAAGTGTAAGTCTTGCCTCATGTTTCACTCATCAAGGCCATCATGTTGGGCCTTTAGTATATTTATACTCTTAGATCATACATGTGCATTACTTGCATGTTCAATATACCATTCATACCTTACTGGTATGATTATCAGGATTCTTAATATGAAGTTCCTCGGTGCATTGACTCATGCACTATTCATCATATTATCTCACGCTTTCTCCTCACACGACCACCAGCGGTGCCCGCAATCCGAACTAAAAGGTGCTTCATATTTCGTGATTTCAGAATTTCCATTGCAAGGAACTTTGTTTCCTAGATTCCTGAAATCTGAAAACCCAAAAGACCGAGGCTAGGGTTTTCTCAGCTCTTTCATCCACATGACCCTTCACTCAGAACCTGGGATCCATTCTCAGACACGCGTGAGGATCCCGTTTTTCAGTGAATCTGTGGTCAACGCTCTATCATTTTCCCAACTTCTATTCTATGTGTTCCCGCCAATCTGGATCCCATGGTCCAAATCTCCCTGGCAATCAACGGTCCTGATTAAATCAGTGATTTACCTGGCGTGACTTTGGGAAGTCTACGCTTCCATTTCCCCTATAGACAAAACCTCGAAGCTCTAGATCAACGGCTCTCGTTGATTCCAATCTAACGGATACTATTCCTCCTGAGCTTATTAGGTTTCCTACCGGACTAGTCTCATAGTCCAACTCATACGGGTGTTACCCTCTCTTTATGAAAACGACCAACAAGGGTCACTCTTGGGAATTAACAATAGTCCCAAAGGACTCCTTAAACAGGTTATCCTCATGGTCGATTCTAACCATTATAGGTCAGGTAAATCTGACCCTAAGTATTTTATCCAATCCTCTCAATCATTAGGAATTGTACGCTTAGGGTTTAGTCTCTTAATAATGCAGAAATCATAACTTTCTAAGGATCCTACCAATCCTTACCAGATTTCCCAAATCATGAAGGGTTTCTTCATTTGGGTCTTAACCCTTATCTAACCAACCATCTTAATCACAAGAGACTCTACCTATTTTAGTAGGTGGTCATCATTATACTAAAACAGAACAACTCAGTTCATGTCCCTTGTCCGGCTCGTGCAGCTTCAGAGCACAATTTATTCCACCTCTGTTATTTGCACTCAGATATTATCAGTAATAATGATCAGTGCACCCCTACTCCTTTGAGAGTAGTTACCATTTTAACAGAGGGGTTAAAGAAATTTCCAAATTATAGTTTCATTCTGCAGTACCTCTCCTTAAAGATAAACATAGATAACATGATCTCCTAGCATGGCTCGTGCCTGAGCCCAAGCAGGCCAAGTGTTGTAACCATGTTCTGATACTACTTTGTAACGTACCAACTAACTAAATCAAAAATTTTCCAGTCCTCTGTCGGACTCGAACCCTTAAATAACCAAGGAGGTCCAGCGTAAGATGGATCTATCTCTCTCCTACTCCGTTCCCATGTGATCGTGGGACATGTTCATGGTTCAAGTTGAACACAGCGTCTTTGGTATTTCGCGCTTCGGCGCCACAATAATATCTACATGCTCGACTCTACAACCGTCGAATCCCGCTAGGGCTAACGTACGTCCCATGGGGATGAATTCCCATGGGGTCAGCGGATGGCCAATAGGAATAAACCTCATCGGGGGTAGAGAATCCGCCAATGGGAACAAGCCCTGTTGCGCGTTTGGGTGTAATACAGGTGGCGAGAGGGAAACGCGACACGGTGGACGTCATGACAGGAGGGGCCCCACTTCACACGCCACACTATTCCGGACCCCCCCCCCCCTCATTAAAGGTAGAATGGCAAGGGGGGTCCAGAATCCACTGGGAAACCATTGATCACGATGAGTAAATCTCGACTGTTCGAGAGTTGNGTCTTGGTTTAAGTTAACGTCTTGTTTCCACATCTAACGGTCATTACGGACCCGGAGATCCTCCGAAGGAATCCCCTCCATCCATCAGGGTTTCGAGTATCACAATGTTGAAATGCATAAACATTTTGTCCTCAGAATCCCCGATATCCCGATATGACGTCAGCTTTCGCTAGTCCCCTAGACTAGACCTTTTGGTCCACACGACCTCCCTCTATATGACTGCAGTCATACCCTTTCATTGGGGTTTCGAGGTTTGCAATGTCAAAATACATTCACCCACAGAACTCACGATTCTCCGATCCCTGACTCCTCAGGATCTCCTGACACGCATCCCAAATAATGGGCGGTTCTGATCTCGTCAGAATATCGTGCTTCACGACTTTGCAGCTTCTATTGCCAAGATCATGGGCTTTGACCTATGAAACCCCGATACATGATCCTACGTGTAGTTCTGACGGTTCTCCTGCGACCCATATCCAACGGCTACCCTTCTTCCTCGCTCCTCGCGTCTTGCGACTTGGAGTACCAAATGCTTGGACCCTTACCCTGCGAACCTCCGAGTTCACAAGATTCCTGGATCTCTACCACCTGTCCTCCTCAGATGGACAACTCTGATCCTCTCGTGGCTTTTCCATTCACGACTTGGAGAATCCAACTTTTGGACTCCTACCTCACGAACCTCCGAGTTCACGAGTTCCTTGGATCTCTGCCACCTGTCCTCCTCGGATGGATGGCTTGGATCCTTTTTGCCCCTATTCACGAGGCTTAACCCTCGTCTATCTCCCTATAGATCTAGCGACTGTCAGGTTTCCTAGCTAAGATCTGATGGTTCAGATCTATCCCAGGGAAAAGTCCCTATACACTGGAGTCTTATCCCTCGGGTAACTCTTGACAGATCCAACGGCTGTCGGGATGTTCAACCGAAATCCAACGGTTCGTAACGGTTCTTACCCATGCATTCTTCCATGACTCCCTGGGCATGGGAAAGATCCATGGCCCAGATATTCTCATGAACCTTGGGGATCTATGGTCCTAAACTCTTCACTACCCATGGAGACATAGGAAAACAAAGGGGTAAGACATTTAACTCCCTACTTTCTCCTACAAATCTAACGGTCGTGGGTGACTGTAGATTCCCTGATGAAATCTCGTCCATTGATTAATACCTATCAGGGTTAAAGCACTTAACACTCCATCTTCTTCCTCCGATCTGACGGTCGTGAGTGACCAGAGATCTCCCGACAGGATCTCATCCATCGATTTATTACTTCATCCCTATGCTGTCATCTGGGCCCTCAAGAGGAATCGTTCCTCCTTATGCAGGATTTCTAAGGCCTTACGCCTTCACGACCGCCTTCACGATTCATGATGGGTTTTTTGAGGAAGGTATTTCTATGGGGATACTTACTCAGGGTACTACCTGAGGTATGTAAGAATGTCGTCCTCCCGAGAACCAGACATGAAATCTGAACTTGACCAGTACACACACACAACGAATTCATGAAGACATAAATCCTACGTAGTCTTTCCATATGAATATATAAATAACTACTAGAACTGATCAAAACACCATACAATCATCCTTATAATGAAATCATTCATCGTTTCTCAACTCATGAGCATAATTATCAGAACAAGCACAGACACACACACACACACACATATATATATATATCAGGATGCCAGAGGCAAAACACTTATCAGAAATAACTTTAGAAGTGGGTGCAACTACTGAGAGGGGTGCTCGTTTCCACCCAACTACAGGCTCAGTGACTCCCAATGGATTTACCACTAGCCACCCCCAAGCTGAGACCACGATGCTCTGAGACTGTGTCTCTCTGTCTACTAGTGACCAGGAGCGAAGGCTGCAATCCTTCCTCTCTGCTATCACTCACCCTGCGTAATGCCAGAGTTCCCCTCGCATCTGCCCTCTAATCGCTTCTGCCATATGCCTTATCCTCTTGCAAGGTTGTGTGTGGCACGATTACCCTCCCACCGATCATGCCTGATAGATCTATAGATGGGCGGTTCACCATCCCATCCCTCATCAAGCCATCCGCCTACCAGCCTACGAGGCATTGAATTTCAGGGCCAGCGAGCTGCTTTTGGTTCTCCAAGCTAGTGGAGTCCAAATACGGTATTTAATTCTCAGTGGAAGTTAACGCCACCTTTTTAGGTGCCTTCCACCACCATCGTGGTCTCTTTCCTGCACATCCCCTCATCAGCAGTCCTGCAATAAATTCATAATGTTATTTACCTTTACTGACCTTCTTCATAAGGTCCATTCACATCATACATTCACATTTTCATCATGTTTTATCATGGTAATTCTTGTATTAGGATTAATTAAAAATTTGGGGGAAACAGGGTGTTACAGCATGTCATCTATTACTTGAATCTCTCTCTCATGGGTCTTGAACTTAGATATTCGCATGTGGATAAACTGGTGTTGTCATGTTTTCATGTTATCCAATGGCTCCAACATTACATTTTGTTATGAAAGATAATTGTCATCACTGTAGTCAATCCATTTCAATATGTTTTGACCAAAATAATTATTGGCGGGAAGTACAACAAGTGGATTTTTGTGCTTCAAGACTTCGACTTGGAATTTGCATCTGCGAAGTCTAAGAAGTCTTTAGTCTTTGCAGAGTTGATGTCATAGTTTCTAGTAGAGAGTGAGGAGGATGAAAAGGTGAAGTCATTTCCGGATGAACACATTTTCCTCATTTCTTAGCCTAATCCATGGTATGGATATATCCTTATATATCTCCAAACTCTAAATTTCCTTCCAAACCACTCGATAGATGAGTGGTGACATATCTACCATATGGAGAAAAACTACCTCATTATCGCTGAAACTTTGTATCGGCGAGGGGTGGATTTGATCATTAGGAATTTTTAAACTATTGAAGAGGCAGAGGTTGTTTTGAATGACTTCCATAGTGGAGCATGTGGTGGTCACTAATCTGGGTTGGTCCACAATTTTCAAAGATTGTGTTGAAGCAGTCAAAAGGTGTCATCCATGCCAAATTTGCACTACGAAAATGCATGCACATCCTACTCCAATGTTTCCCGTCATCATTGTTGGTCCCTTCACCAACTGGGGGGTTGATTTCATGAAATTCCACCCAGCTTCGTCTAGGGGGCATCGTTATATTATCATAGTCATCGACTACTTTACTAAGTGGGTCGAGGCTATGACAACTTTTGCTAATGATGGAGAGACAGTAGCACTCTTCGTCTTCAATTAGGTCGTTGCTAGGTTCAAAGTTCCGAGAGAGATTGTCACTGACGATGGAAGTCACTTTCATAACTGCATGATGTTGAAGCTAGCATCGAAATTGGGGTTTAATAAAGAACACTCGTCTCCATAATACCCCCAAGCTAACGGTCAGGTTGAAGCTGTAAACAAATAATTAAAAATGATGTTAAGAAGAACGATTAAAAATGATCCAGATTATTTTCGGCATGAAATGAGAGAGAAGATATAATAAAGAAATGCACAGAGATATCGTGGATATCCAATAATATAACAGAAATGTATGATAGATGCAACCATAAACATAAAGATACATTAATACATGATTTCTATTAATGAAAGAAATGTACAGAGACTGTAAAAATACAGAGTGAAAGACTCGCTAGAATGGTGGTAGCTTATCTCTGAGAAGAGATGTGATGACTACTCGCATTCGCAAGAAGATGATTACAATGAGGCTCTGAAGGTGTTCTTACAATAAACAGGAATTCCAAAAACCCTAGACATCCAAAAACCTAACCCTAGGAGATGAAGTGCCAACAGTCATGTGGGCCCCGTTTGGGTAAGTTAGTACATCAACTTCCTGGGGTTGTAACTTTTGCATACGATCTCCGTTTTAGGCGCATGATAGCCTGTTGGAAATTTATCATCGAGGAGATTCGTTTTGGGGGAAATATCTAAGCAAATCCCATATTTCTCCCCGTTTTCCCAAAAACATCGTTTAGGGCCTCAAAATGGCCTCGAAAGTTAAAAACTACTAAAAATAGTAAATTACCAAAATTGCCAGAAAAATGTTTTGAGCTAGTTGGAAATGGTGGGTGGCCACCAATATCCACCTAGATCAATCCTCCCTCCTTAGGAAGCAATGGTCTCCATTTTTTTTTTCTCAGGGAAGAGGAAAAAGCGTTTGCTGAATCTGAATCTTGGTGAGATGCTTGCCTTGCTGGAGACGTCACGCTACTTAGTTTGTGAAAGTCTGTCACGAACCTGTTGAGTCTAAGGTTGTTCAACATGTCAGGCTACATGAGAGCATGGTGTGAAGAAGGGATCTTTTTTATTTTCTACAAACTTGTCGACCTGCTTTTGTTAGATAGAAGGTGCTTGGGGTGAGGCTATAGTGGTTGCAGTGTCCTTCTGTTCCCCTTTTGAACAAATTGTGAAGAAGCTAAATTTTGCAGTATGAGATACTACCTTGTAGTGCTATTTAGGTGGAAAAATAGTTAGAACTACCTCTGGTATTCTGTAGATATGACCCCCCAAAGAAACAATGAAACTGCGGGGTCGAGACTCTTAAACAACATGGCATCTCCACATATATGGCTAGCCCAAGAGAACATCACAGACATCCAGTGGGGAAACATCACATAATACCTCATCCTTGAAGGGTTGGATTCCATATGACAATCAACACTGCTGGCTGACACGAATATCTCATCCCTGGCGAAGCCACCCGATGTTATATGGTTGCGGGTGTGGTGTTGTTGAAAATCCCAATTGTTTAATGACCTCTACTGAGATGAGGTTCTTCTGGCTTTTACTATCAACAAGAAAATGTAGCAGGGTCTCCTTCACCCACATCTGTGAATGAAAAAGGTGCTCCCCCTCTTTGAGATCTATTGGTTCTTTTGGTTGAATTGTTGTGGTCGCGACAATAGTAGTGGGGTCTTTGTCAATGATCTGTCTTTTACCAGTATTTTCAGAATCAGATTCTGAATCAGGGTTTGGCTCCTTGTATTTGATCTCGGCCACCAATGATTGTTTTGAGCGACATTCATCGGTGTTGTGCCAGGGGATTTTGTGGAAATCACACCATTTTTCGGTGTCCTTCTTCGTCTTTCCATGACCCTTCTTTTCCTGTGGCTTAGACTGGTTTTCAGGAAGCTGTTTGTTAGGGTCATATTTCTCATACTTTGGTTGTTGTGGATTTGTAGATCTGAACTCTCGTTTGTTCTAGTACTTAAACTTCTTCTCGATTTTAACAACATATTGATAAGCAGAGTTGAGTGATGAGATGTCCAGAAAATCCATTTCAGTTTGTATGTATCTATGTAGAGCCCCATGGTATTTTAGAACCAAATGTCATTCAGATTCCTTGATACCCAGCTTGGTCTACAAGGTATGGAAAGTATTGGTGAACTCCAGAACTGCTTGGCCCCTCTCTTTCCACAATGTGGTCCATCTCATGTATTGGTCCTCATATTTTCCAACAGGGTAATATTGTTCCTTTACCACATCCACAAAATAATCCCAAGTGGGCTTGGCCCCATATATTCCAGACTCCTCTGTGGAACTCTTCTCCCAGTAAGTTTCCCACCAATGTTTGACACGGGGGAGATATTTACAGAGTGTGAAGGTGATATTTTCTCTATTGGAAAAATTATGAATAGAGAAATAACCTTCTAATAGATTTAACCATTTGTCTAGGGCTTCTGCATCTATCTGTCCTTCAAATACAAGAATATCAAAATTAAATTGTACCTTGAAAGGTGAGGTTCCTCCAACTTGGTCGTTTGATGAAGATGTGCCTGCTGCTATTGGCAGGTGTTGAAGGATGTGGGAAAAATTCTCCATCATTTCGTCCCTTTGTCGCGTGAGAGCTTGCTCAAGCAACAGATTGATAGGATTGTCTACTCCGTCATTTTTCTTTTCTTCCACCATTGAGGGTTTCTTGGGTGTCCGAGAGTGATTGTCTTCAAGAGAGACAATCTCGAGACCCAAATTTCTATACTCGGACCTCGTCGGGGACATGCACTAAAAAAAAGATCAAGAGCAGCCTGCTCTGATACCACTGATCAAGATTAGTTTCAGCACGAAATGAGAGCGGAGATATAATAAATAAATTCACAAAGATATCATAGATATCCAATAATATAACAAAAATGTATCAGAGATGCAACCATAAACATGGAGATATAGTAATACATGATTTCTATTAATGAAAGAAATGTACAGAGACTGTAAAAATACAAAGTGAAAGACTCACTAGAATGGTGGAAGCTTATCTCTCAGAAGAGATGTGACGGATACTCGCATTCACAAGAAGATGATTACAATGAGGCTATGGAGTTATTTTTACAACAAACAAGAATGCAAAAAACCCTAGACATCCAAAAACCTAGCCCTAGGAGATGAAGTGCCAAAAGTCATGTGGGCCCCGTTTGGGTAAGTTAGTACATGAACTTCCCGGGGTCGTAACTTTTGCATACAATCTCTGTTTAAGGTGTATGATAGCCCATTGGAAAGGTATCATTGAGGAGATTCATTTTGGGGGAAATATTATAAGAACTTCCACATTTCTCCCCGTTTTCCCAAAAACGTCGTTTAGGGCCTCAAAATGGCCCTGGAAGTTAAAAACTGCTAAAAATAGTAAATTACCAAAATTGCCAAAAAAATATTTTGAGCCAGTTGGAAAAGGTTGGTGGCAACCGATATTCACTTGGATCATAAAATTTCAGTAGAGTTCCTTTCGGACACAACTCAAATCAAATAACACCTATTTTATCTTGAACATCTCATCAAGAAACTTCAATATACAACTTTAGCAAATGAAGCGCATAAGAAATGAGTCAATTCCTAGTACAATAAGTATGTTAGTCCCAAGGTGTTCTTGAAGGGATATCTTTTGTTGGTCTACAAATATGACAAGGTTGTCTTGGGGAAAAGAAAGTTCAACCCTATGTGGTTTGGACCTTATTTTGTGAGACAGTTTTTAGAGAAAGGATCCTACGAGCTCACTGAATTTGAAGGCAATATGTTGTTAGAGCCCAAAAATGGGCTCTATTTGAAGAAGTACCTTGCTTAGCCCTTATGGTTGGAGCATTAGTGTTCTTGTATTTTAGTGTCTGTATTGTGCGTAGCTTTGTTTACGTTTTAGGTTTTTTTTTGTTGCTTTAGTGATTGATGTGCTTCTTTTATGTTACAGATGCCCGAGGAATCGTTGATTTACTTTGGATTTGTTGATGACGCAATTCGCCATACTTGACACCTAACATCCACTGCTTGGGTGATTTATTCGCCTTCTAGGCAGTTAGTGTCCACTGGAGTTGCGTATCTCAGGGAAACTACTAACAATGTTAATAAATATAACGTTGTCATTAATTATTTACGAGATGCTCATGATATTTATCACCTTCAAGTGTTCATGTATTCACAATTGATAGTTTCATAGTTAAATGGTGTATATCGAGTTCGAGATCTGGTAATATTACGATTTTTCCTTAGGGTATGTCTTCTGGAACGTTCTTTTGAGTTTATTACTTACGAGCATGTTCCTAGAAGAGCCAACGAGTTAGTTGATGCTTATGCTAATTATGTGCTAGATTGGCATGTATATCATCAATAAAGTAAAGCACACATGGACACATGTATATTTATGTTTTTTCAAGTAAATATAAAATGTATATAACGCACAAAAAATAATATATATATCAAAATGAGGTCCATCAAAGTACAAAGTACGGGCCCCCCCTAGCCCCTGAAATTAATATAATGGTATACAAGTATAAAATGGTGCTATGAGCACATGGTATGTCTAGTCTTGAGGCTGATGCACACTATCATAACACAATATGGCGTTGGACAAATGTCAGAAAAGTTGGACCCATGGCCTAGGTACTCCTATGACATGTCACTGCATGTCGACGGGGAGGTCATCAATAGTCGCCATAGGTACATTGTGCATGAGATCCTCAAATTTTCAGCCCACGCTGCACAAAGTCATGGCTGCATCATCGTTCAGTCCTGCCTCCTCTCTGCCTCGTCGACTATGTCGTGGGACATTGGCCAGTCTCACGGGTGCTCTGTCTGCATAGAAAGAAAAGTACTTGTCAATATTTTGGATCTCACAAAAAGATAATTTTCTAAAAAAAAAACATTAATATATATATATATATATATATATTAACAAAAAATTAAAGGTTACCTATGTCCTGAAGCTCGTCTCTAGTAGGTATAATGACATCCAGATTGTTCGTGAAGTCGATACCTGCATATGGTTAATCCTTGATAAAAGGGCATTTGTCGCTCCCACCAACCAAATAAGTCATCGTCGAAGGGGTTGGACATTTTTCCACCTCATAAATGAGCTATTATCTCGATCCAATGGACCATGGATGGCCATGGTCACAAGTGTCCTCATATTTGTCTACACGGGCTCATCATGGGCACCCACTAAAAGAAAAATGTACATAGGATTCTACTGAAGCAAAAGTTCTTTGCTTTCCCAAGCTTATAGTGTGTCAGTTGGGTCTTCATGTTGTTTAGCATAGTGGTACTCCAGTCATACATCATAGGGTGTAGGAAGTCAACCCCATTATTCATTTGTGCCCACAATGCCAAGTGTAAAGATTTGGATCCCATGATCCGAACCAAGGTGAATAGGATGACCTGGAGGCTCAAGTTGGTTATTTTTTTAATTGGCACTTGCGAGCCACTCTTCTCGGTGTCAGCAATGCAATACTCATGGATAAAATCATTTATGCTCTCATCTGCTCCTCGATATTGGAGGTTTGGTACTTTCCCTCTCCTCGATAAGCTGGTAATGAAGTAAATATCTTCGACCATGATGGTCACAAACTATTTGGAAAGCATAAATGTCTCTACATCTGGGTTCCAGTAGCCAATTAGGATATTGAGTAATCTCCTTTGGGATCTCATGCCTCCAAATTGAAAGAATTTGTACATGCCACAAGCACACATGGATTTCTTGGCATCATCATTATCAAACACCACTCAATCCACTTTCTCATGTTCACGTTCTCTCCATAGGATGGACACCCTGCCATTTTTCCAAAGAATTTTGAGTTCGTTTTTATTTTTAAAATTCCTTTCTACACATCCGCGCCTTTTCTTTAGAATAGTCACAGATATCCACGACTAGTGTTTCCACCAGTTGCGAACATCCACGGGTTTCCTTAAGGCTTCCCACAGATGCACATAAATGAATTTTTAAAACCAACGTTAGGCTCAAATTTTTGAAAAATGGAAGAAATAAGGAATTGAAATGCAAGACTAGGATGATTTACTTACTTGTTGTAGGTGGCAAGTGGTGGATTTGCTTCAAGCTTCACTTTTTCACGATTTTTCCCTCCAAGGGTTTTGGTCAATTTGGTAATTGTTTGGGTGAAATGGTAAAAATAGAATAGTAATTGGGTAATTATAAAAAAAATTGTTAAAATTTTGAAAACCCACTTCCTAAAGTTCCCTATTTTTCTCCAAATTTTCAACTAATGGCAAATTTTTTGTAGCATTATCGTCACTTTTGCAGGTCTTAGGACTTTTTCTCCAGTACACTTATCAACAATCGACCGAGTCTTTTACGAGACTCTAGGCAGGTAATGTGTTTTTAATTTCCGTTTTGGCTAGGGTGCATTTCCACTCAATAGTTTCATTATCAGATACCTTTACCATTTAAACCTAGGGTTAACTCCATTAACGAGCAATGAAACCTTTCTCTTTTCTTCAAAGCCTCGTTAGATTGATGGTAGAGCCTACCTTCCATGGGAACTCTAGTATAGAATCCTTTTTTTTTTCTGGCACTCATGTTGCAAGTTTATCTTTAGGCTTGGGGGTCCTGGTTTAGTCTCACCATGATTTTGAATTTGAACTTCATGCTTCTTACTCTCTCTCATTCTGGCCCTTTTCCCGCAGGAATGACCCCTATCTTGTGGAGTCCATAGTTAAGTTATTTTCAGACTCCTTAAAATTGCAAATAATGTCGAGTGACGTTGTTCCTTGTACACTCATTAATGGACCTGAAGGAACATATGTCCAGTGTAAGTTTACCCCTTTTTCAGACTGGGAAAGACTACTTACGAAAAAGGTATACTCTATTCTACTGGCTAGAAGAGTTTTCAATTGTGTTTTATACTTTTTCGGGCTCAGGGGACTAACTTTATGGAAAAGGATGAGGGAATCCATAGTTAATCTCTTTTTAGACTCTTTAAATATGAAAAGATAGTTGAGTGATATTGTCTCTGTCACACTGGTTAAAAAGGTTTTGAAGAGGAATCCTTTCGGTATAAGTTTAAAACTTTTGCAGACCTACTGGACTATGTACAAAAAATGAATACTTTGGTCCCAGTGACCAGAAGAGTTTTTGTTGGTATGATTTTATTTTTTTTCAGGCCCTGGAGACTAAACTTATGAAAAATACCATTATGGAGAGTTGTATTTTCCAAAGTTGAGTCGTAACTTCTACATATCGATTTCTCTCACTTCTAGGCCTCATGTCGGCTTCAACATACTCTCATTGAACCACTCACCCATGCATTCCTATCAGTTCCCAGCCTTGCATTTTATTCCTTTGTGACTTGATACCTTATCCCTAGAGGGAACATCCCCCGAGTATCCTTATCCTACATATGCTTCTTTGCATTGAGGATAGGTATGTTCCTTACACTCTGGAACTAGTTTTCTTTCCCGTGACACTCGTTTCATCCACTATACAATAGACATTCTTTTATTCCTTTTCAGGCTTTTATAACATGAAAAAGACAAAAAAAAAAGAAAAAAAGATGGGAAAACATATATCTCTTTTATTGGCAACAGTCTTATCACCCTTGAACAAAGAACAATATTGAGTCAGTATCTCATCATTTTGGGTTAGTATGGATTTAGGAGACTTTTTATCACTTTGATTTTTTTCTCCCCTGATTGATTATTCTTCCAACTATATGGAGAATTTTTTGATGCCTCCCATGTCACACATGTATCCCAACTTGTGGTCATGCTTCTTGAGTCACATAATATGTCGTTCTTGTGTACAAGGGAAGGTTTTCAACCTGTGTTGGCCATTATGCATTTACCTTGTGACCTCTCAAATCAACCTTCCCAATTCAATATCATCATCATGAGTATTAGTTCTCTCCATCCGATCTCTTCCAAATATTTATCCTTCCGCCACCCCTCATGCTGGATGATGGAGGATGCCTTAATTCTTTCCTTCCAACGGGTTCCCTCCCATCGACTTCGACACATATCTCTCTAGGAGAGGGATCTAGAGTTATATTTTGGTACCTTGGGGCTTGCAGTCATTAGTGGAAGGTTCCCTCACTATTTACAGTGGGAATACCTCAATGTCCCCTGCTCTATAGTTTCTACTAGGTGTTCGATGTCAACTCATCCATTCACACTTGTTAGATAGTACAATGGTACCTTGAATCCCATTATCATTATCGATGGGTTGTCTCATGTTTTTTAATGATATACCTCAATGATCGATAATCAAACAATGTCTCACCGTGTTCGACTTCAACTCATTTATTCACATAGTGTAGACTTGTACCATGACGGATCATAGTGAAGACTTCGGGTGAAGTATGAGAATCACATATTTTATGATCCTTCCTGACTCATATGGTGCCACATCATAGATTGTTACTCACAAAGGATCATATCGTTCATTTATTTAGTCCCAATTATCCTCTATTGTTGATTTTGAGACATAGCTCCACTGTGTATCTATTTGTGGCTATGATCCACTTTGACATGGATCCACTATGTATTCTTCGTGGCCATACTTTCTACTTCATCTATATCACATGGATCCACTGTGTACTATTTGTGGCCATGGGATTTAGCTGTATTTTCTATATTCCATGGATCCAAAGTGTATTTTCTTTGGCGGTCATGCTTATGTCACTCCTAAGCATGGGTATGCCCGATTGGGAAACAAAACTCTTGCTTTCTCCTTGCTGATGGTTATTGTTTTTGGATCAGTTGTTTGGGAACCTCCATGGATTCTTTGATACATCCTCACCTCTCAAAGTTAATAATGTATTTCATCCATCATTTTTCCCTTTTGATCTCACACATTCGGGGGCATTTGTTATAGCACAAAATTCCACACTTATGATTTTGTGCCATGGCCTAACCGTTTCCTACTGCTTGCTAGACTTTTCCCCCAAAGGACCTCTCCAAATTACTTAAAAACATTCCCTAAGAGAATATCTATGGGTTTCCCTAGTGCAACACATGGACATCCATGCTTTACCACATTGCAACCCACAGATGTCCTCAAATTTTGTGAAAAAAAAAAATAATCTTGTGTTTTTGGGTGGGTTTTCGGGTGGACTCGTTACCCAATGAACCTTTCCCATACTTAACATAATTCAACTCCCCAAAAATCTTTGGGGTGATATAAAAAAATCATTGAGGGATAAGGAGAGGTCAAGTCCTTTCATGCAAATTTATGCTGCCAACATCTAGCAAGCCTCCCTTCCCTATAATTATTTGAGTAACACACCCTCCTGTCTAGAAACTCCTTTTTCAACACTTCTTTCTCAGTTTATATGACTATATAATGTCTCCTTATCTCTATCTGAGTCGTTTAAGGAAGTTTTGTTTGGTTGAGTTGATGCTTGAGGATTCCTGGAGGAAGCCAAATAGTTGGCTTCAAGACGGTTCCACAAGTAGAACAAAGTTGTAACTTTTCCTCTTACTAGTAATAAAGAGTTTGTTTTCCCTCCTTTATGGTATTCATCGTATGTTATATATACACTTACTTTGAATTTTATTCCTAACATGTATATGATTTGATGAGATAACTACCTTCATAACAACACTCGTTCTATGTCTTTCGTGCAGGTTGGTTTTGGTGGAAGACCATGAGCTCTTCGATCGATCAGAGCTTGGGATTGACACCAATTGGGAGAATAATGTGCTCTCCTTATCTCTCCTATATCCCTACCTACTCCTAATTAAGTAGTTGTTTTCTTTAGCCTTTGTGTGTTTGTGTTTGAGGGGAGATATCCATCTCCTTCACTTAGTCTTTCTTTGTTGTGATTATGACCCACAATCACAGGGGATAAAATCCCTTAATAAATAATGACAATAAGAACACCAACAATAATACATTTATTTAACGAAAATAATGTGTTAGAAAAACAGGATCGCGAAGCAATAAAATAAAACAAATGCGGAAATAAAGTACAGAAGATACACAATACAATAGAGACACAGATATACATGGTTCACCCAGTGTGGGCTACATCCACCAAAGAAATTTCTAGGTCCTTCCTTTATTATTATCTAGCAATCAAAGGGATACAACCTACAACAAACCCATTGTAACTTCATCTTCGTTCTCTCACAGTCTCTTATCTCAGAATACAATATTCACTATCATACTTAGCCACAATACATTTCCCTCATAAAAGAGGGTTTCCTTCTAGGGATAAAAACCCTAACATGATTTCTACCGTTAGATCTGTGACCTTATAATGAACAATCCAGATTTACAATGAAATTACAATATACATTTACAAGACAATTTTTCCTTCGAGGGCCCACTTGCCCCCGAACCCCACAGAGGGGGTAACCTCCCTCTACACTCCCGTACGTGGAAGAGTGTACATTCTTCTAGGGTGTAAAGTCTTCATGGAGTATAAACATGGTTGGAAAAAAATACCTCTGAATATGGAAGATAATCAGGCTCCACAACCAACAATATCCCACTTGGAGACTGATCTCAACAACTCCACCACTGTTGTATCTGCTGGACTATGAACCTTCTTGGACCTAGAAAAATTCTCATCTTCACCTTCATGCATGAATACCAACTAAAATTGAGCAAGAACTCAGTTTCTCCCTGGTTACTCCCTTTGTTAACATGTCTGCAGGATTATGGCTAGTGTGTATCTTTTCAAACTTCAAATGTCCATCTTCCAAGATGGATCGTATGAAATGGTACCTCAACTGTATATGCTTAGTATTCGAATGGAAGTTTGAACTCTTTTCAAGATGAATGGCACTCTAACTATCATAGTACAACCTATTGTTCTCCTGCTTCTTTCCCAATTCCTCCATAAACCTCTGTAACCAAGTCATTTCTTTACTAGCCTCTATAGAAGAAACATACTCTGCTTTTGTTTTTGAAAGTGCAACAACCTTTTGCAGTTTCAAAATCCAACTTACCGTTGTTCCACCTATAGTAAAAACATACCCTATGGTGATCCTCCTGCCATCTTTATCACCTACCATATCTGAATCAACATATCTCTGTAGAAAAGTGTCTGAACCTCCAAAAAATAATGCATGAGTAGCAATACCTCTCAAATACCTGAGATTCCATTTTACTGCATCCCAATTTTCTTTACCTGGATTGTTCATATACCTACTCACAACTCCCACTGCATGTGGAATAGATGGTCTTGTACAAACCATCGTATACATCAAGCTGCCAACTGCTGATGAATAGGGGACCCTAGACATGCATTTTATCTCGTCCTGTGTCTTGGGATACATTTCCTTATTTAATTTGAAATGGATGGCCAAAGGTGTACTAACTGTTTTTTCATTCTTCATTCTAAACCTCTCCAACACCTTCTCTATGTACTCACCCTGAGACAATGTCAATTTGCGATTTTTCCTATCTCTTGTTATTCTCATACCAAGGATTTTCTTTGCAGCACCCAAATCCTTCATCACAAATGAGTTAGATAATTTCTTCTTGAGCACATTTATATGTTGCATATTAGACCCTGCAACAAGGATGTCATCTACATACAATAGCAAGATAATATAGCTTCCATTTTCTAGCTTTTTAAAATAAACACAGTGATCAAAATGACATCTACTATAACTCTGTTGTTTCATAAACCTGTCAAACTTCAAGTACCACTACCTTGGAGCTTGCTTTAGGCCATACAAGCTCTTCCTCAACCTGCATACCAAATTCTCCTTCCATTTGACTATATACCCCTGTGGCTACTGCATATAAATCTCTTCGTCAAAATCCCCATGGAGAAAAGTTGTTTTTACATCTAACTTTTCAAGATGCAAATCTTCTACTGTCACGAGACTCAAAATAGTCCTAATTGAAGTCATTTTAACAACATGATAAAATATTTCATCAAAATCTATACCTTTCTTTTGTGCAAACCCCTTTACAACAAGTCTAGCCTTGTACCTCTTTTCTCCTCCATCTTCTTCCTTCAACTTGTAAACCCATTTATTCTGCAATGCTCTTTTTCCTGCAGGCAACTGAACCAAGTCCCAAGTCTGGTTATTTACCAAGGAATCCATTTCCTCCTTTATGCCTTGCTCCCACTTCTTTTTGGTGTCTACCTACATTGCCTCTTCATAACATTATGGTTCACCAGAATCAGTCAACAATAAATAATACAATGAAGGAGAGTATCGTTCAGGAGGTATAATTAACCTGGTAGATCTTCTAACTACACTTGCAAGAGTTTGAGGTACTTTTTTCACCTGTTGTTGTACATTTTGATTTTTTGGTTCCTTTGGAATTTATTTTCCAGTGATCTCATCAAGCACTATGTATTCTAGTTTTTCTTTTTCATGTTTCTTTCCCTACAACCGATCTTTTTACATGACCTTCTCGTTGAATATGACATTTCTACTCCTAATGATTTTGTTATTTTCATAATCCCATAAGAAATAAAAAAAATCATTAACAACGTATCCAATAAATATACACTTCTTGGATTTTTCCTCAAGCTTTGTTCTATTTTCTTTATCAATATGGACAAATGCTTCACAACCGAAAGTCTTCAAGAAAGAATAGTTTACCTTTTTTTCTATCCATTCCTCCTCTGGAATTCTACCATCCAAAGAGCTTGAAGGTCCTTTGTTTATTAAGTAAACAAAAGTATCTACAACATCTGCCCAGAACTGTAAGGGAAAACCAACATGCAATATCATACTCATTGCATGCTCCATGATTGTCCTGTTCATCCTTTCTGACACACCATTTTCTTGTGGTGTTCTTGGAACTTTCTTCTCTCTACGAATCCCATGGTATGAATAGTAATCATCAAACTCCTTGCTACAATACTCATCTCCATTATCTGATCTGAGACACTTCAACCTTTTTCCTGTCTCATTCTCAAGCAAAGCTTTCCATTTCTTAAAAGTATCAAAAACATCAGATTTTTGTCGAATGCAATAAAACCAATTTTTTCTAGATTCATCATCAATAAAAGTAACATAGTAACAAGAGCCACCAAGAGATGATACATGAGTTGGTCCCCATACATATATATGCACAATCTCTAACCTTTCACTCTTCTTTTCTTTTCTAACTCTGAGAAATTTGACTCTCTTATGTTTTCCATAATCACAATGCTCATAGAAGTCCAAATTAATTTTTTTAAGATTTGGCAACAAATTTATTTTGTAAAGTATCTACATCCCCTTCTCACTCATGTTTCCAAGCCTATGATGCCACAGTGTTGTATCCACTCTTGTAGAAGCTAAAGAGATAGAAGAGTCAGTACTACTAGTACATAAATACAATGTACCTACCTTCTCTCCTTTTTCTATCACTACTGATCCTTTGATGACCTTCCACATCTTACCTGTAAATATGGATATACAACCTTCACTTTCCAACTATCCTTTTGAAATTAGATTTTTCCTTAGATCTGGAACATGTATTACCTCTTTCAACAACCATTGGTTTCCATTACTTTGCTTTATTTTTACCTTTCCCATTCAAACAATTTTGCATGGTGCATCATCACCCAAATGAACCTATCCAAAATCACCTTGAACATAATCTAGAAAATGTTTCTTATTGGGTGTGGCATGAAATGAAGCCCTTGAATCTACCACCCAAGACTCATAAATATTATCTATAGAAAGAGTCAAAGCATCTTGTAACACATCACCTGTTACATTTGCTTCCTGATTTCTCTCCTATTGTCCATCTCTTTGTTTCTTTGGAGCTCTGCAGTCTTTCTTCAGATGTCCTTTCTTCCCACAATTCCATCACTCTATATTTCTAAGTTTGGATTTGGATATACCCTTCCTAGAACTCTCGTGGTTCCCTGAGCCCTTTACTCTATCCTTTTGTCTTCCCCTGTTCTCCATGTTCAATGCATTACCTAATGTATCACATATGCTTTTCCATCGCATTTCCTCTCTAAGGATAACACCAACAACATCATCAAATTTTAAACTATTTGAACCAGAGACAGAGTTACTTACAGCCATGACCAAGCCATTCCATATTTCTGGCAATGAGCACAAGATTAGAAGAGCCCTGACCTCATGATCAAAGTCCACTTTTACAAAACTTAGTTGATTAGTAACTGTATTAAATTCATTTAAATGATCTGCAATAGACCCACCTTCTGACATCTTCATATTAAATAATCTCTTCATTAGAAATACCTTATTAGATGCCGAGGGTTTTTCATACAATTTAGCCAATGCTTCCATCATACCCTTCGTTGTCTTTTCTTTCGAAATATTGAAAGCCACCGATGTTGCCAGGCTCAGTCATATCGTTCCTAGAGCCTTTCTGTCAAGAATCTCCCATTCTTCATCCTTCATAGTCATCAACTTCTTTTCTATTCCGCCCAATGGTAGGAATAGATCCTTGTGATATAAATAATCTTCCATCTGCATCTTCCATAACTAGTAGTTTTGGCCCTTAAATTTTTCAACCCTAAACTTTCCATCTTTCGACATTTCTCCCACTAGAACCAGGAACCCTCTTTTCCTACAAGTTACCTTTCCCTTTGATACCAGTTGTTAGAAAAAAGGATCGCGGAGCAATAAAATAAAAAAAATGCGGAAATAAAATACAGAAGATACACAATACAATAGAGACACACACACACACACACACACACACACACACACACACACACACACACACACATATATATATATATATATATATATGTGGTTCACCCAGTGTGGGCTACGTCCACCAAAGAAATTTCCAGGTCCTTCCTTTATTATTATCCAACAATCAAAGGGATACAACCTACAACAAACCCGTTGTAAATTCCTCTTCGTTCTCTCACAGTATCCTATCTTAGAATACAATATTCATTATCATACTTAGTCGCAATACATTTCCCTCATAAAAGAGGGTTCCCTTCTAGGGAAAAAAACCCTAACATAATTTTTACCATTATATCTGCAAACTTATAATGAACGGTCCAGATTTACAATAAAATTACAATATACATTTACAAGACAATTTTTCCTTCTCGCCCCTGAACCCCTGTCGGGGGCCTGCTTTTCCCCAGACCCCGCAGAGGGGGTAACCCCCCTCTGCACTCCCTTTCGTGGAAGAGTGTACATTCTTCTAGGGTGTAAAGTCTTCATGGGGTATAAACACGACTGAAAAACAAAGACCTTTGAATATGGAAGATAATCAACCTCCACAACCAACACAATGTTCACTTGCCTCTTTAAGGGGGGAACCTCTAGCAGATCAACACTCTATTACAATAATACTCAAGACAAACTTACCCATGCCTTCTACTCCTATTTATACTAATTATATCTTCTAAATAACATTCAAGAGGAAGATATTTCTAGAATTGGAAGCTTCTATTAACTCTTATTACATTCGAATTGTTCACATTATTAAATATGCCTTATTAACTAATGAAAAACTTTATTAAACCCTGAATGCTCAGTTGTGGGTGAAGCATGAAATTCAGAGAACACCATGGATTTAAGGTCCAACTGCTTTCTTAAATATATGTGATCTTTATATATAAGCTCTTCATTGTGCCAAAAGTAACCTAGAGAGGCTTAAGGATCCTGTTGTAATTTTCTCAGGCTAGAAAGTTTGGAGTCTTGCAACCAGTCCTGGAGAACAACTTGAATCCATTCTGCTACAATGAATGAGAGGGAAAATAGGGACTCTTCTTATTCATATTTACTTGAAAGAGTATCAGTAACCATATTTTATTTTCCCTTCTTGTAGATGATCTTATAATCATATCCAAACATCTTGGTCACCCATGTTTTTTGCTCCGGGGATTAATTTTTTGTTCTAGAAAATACTTAAGGCTATGTGATCTAGGTGGATATTGGTGGCCACCCACCTATTCCACTTGGACCCCCACCATTTCTTCTTTCAATTTTTCAATTTTCGCACAGTTTACTATTTTTAGCAGTTTTTTCGGGTCCTGAACTTCCGGGGCCATTTTGAGGCCCTAAATGGTGTTTTTTTGGGTATGTTGTTGTCACAAAATAGAATTTAATGATGCTATTTTGTCTCAAGCATTGTAGGCCTTGAATAGATCTTTCCAACGAGCTATCATATGCCTAAAATGAAGATCGTATGCAAAATTTATGACCCCAGGAAGTTGATGCACCAACTTACCCAAACGAGGCCCACATGACTTTTGGCACTTCATCTCCCAGGGTTAGGTTTTTGGATGTCTAGGATTTTTATCATTCCCGTTTATTGTAAAAGGGTCTTCAGAGCCTCATTGTAATCATCTTCTCATGGATGCGAGTAGCGGCCACATCTCTTCTCAGAGATAAGCTACCAGCGCCCTAGCTAGTTTATTTCCATTCTGTCTGTAAGCATATTTCAGTCATTTGTTGTTAATGAAATGAAGTCTTATTTCCACTGCATCTCTATGTTTATGTGTATTTCTGTATTTCATTGTGTTCCTACATAAATCCGGATCAGTGGTATCAGAGCGCTTTGCTCATTCTCGATCCTTCTTTGCATGTCCCCAACAAGATCAGGGTATAAGGAGTTGGGGCTCGATCTAGTTGAACCTTTGCAAGATTAGCCTCGCAAACCCCGAAGACCGCCCATGGGGGAAGAAAAGAAAGATTAGGGAGCAGGAGATCCTATCAAAATGTTGCTCGAGGAGGCCCTCGAGAAACAAAGGAACGCGATGATGGACAACTTTGCCCAGATTCTTCAACGGATTTCGACTGGCGGTGCATCGACATCCAGAAGCCACTCTGGAGGTGCCACTCCTTTTAAGGTACAAGTAAACTTTGACATTCCCATATTTGACAGACAAATAGATTCATATGCCATAGATAGATGGTTTATTTTATTATAAGGATATTTTTCGGTTCATGACTTTTCCGACCGAGAAAAGATTATTTTGGCACTCCTCAAAGCCACCCCCCATGTCAAGGACTGGTGGGAAACCTACTCAGAGAAAGAGGGCGAGGGAGAACCCTCTTTGTTCTCGGCCACACCCACTTGGAATTATTTTCGAGACGTCATCAAGGAACAATATTATCCCATGGGGAGCTATGAGGACAAATACATACAATGGACTACGTTGCGGCAACAAAGGGACCAAGATGTGCATGAGATGATGAATCTGTTTCATACCCTACGCACAAAGTTGGGCATCAAAGATTCAGAGAAACATTTGGTGTTAAAGTACCGCAGTTGTCTGCACAGATACATTCAGGAGGAAATGGAGTTCCTCGACATCTCCTCACTTGTTGTGGCATACCGATATGCTGCCAAGATTGCGCAGAAGTTCAAACAGAAAAAGCGAGACTTTGGGCCTGCAAATCAGAAGCACGGGAAAGGTACTCCCAAACCACAAAACAAAGGACCAATCCAAGGCAGGGCAGCCCAGGAAAACCTTCCAAAGCCACAAGCAAAGAACAGCACCACGAAGCCAAAAAAGGAGACAGGGAAGTGGTGTGAGTTCCATAAGAGCTTCACTCACAACACAAGTGAGTGTCGGGCCAAGAAGTCACTGGTAGCGGAGTTGAAGGCTTCTGTATTGGATGCATGCTTTGACTCTGAATCAGAAGCTGACAAGGGGAATGACAGGGGGAAGCAGATTATCGATGTGGAGCCCAACGCCATCATTGCCACCATGAAGATCTAGAAGAAGGAACCAGAAGATCCAGAGGAGGCAGAGCATCTCTTCCATTCCAAGATGTGGGTAAAGGGTTCCCTGTTGCAGTTCATTGTCGACAGTGGGAGCCGAAAGAACCTCATCTCAGTATAGGTCATGAAGCAATTGGGCTTGTCGACCATAGCACACCCACAACCATATAGCATCAGGTGGTTGCACCAAGGACAAGACCTCCACGTCAGTCGACAATGTCGTCTTCCCTACAGCATCAAGCCCTTCACATATGAGGTATTATGTGACATTGCTCCTCTTGATGTTTCTGATGTATTATTAGGCCAACCATACTTGTGGAAGCGACATGTTGTGTATGAGTCCAGGCCTCGTGCTGTTATTATCACTTTGGGCAATAAGTTATACAAGATACCAGAGATAGCACCGCCTACCACCATCTCTTTGGTTACTACAAAACAATGTAGTAAGCTCATTTCCAAAACCAGGAAATTTGTTTTCCTGATGATCCGCCCTCAGGGAAAGTGGAAGACTATGGCCATGACCTCCAGACAAGGCCCCACTACATGAAAACAATCAGATGGATAAGGTCATGGAGGAGTATGAGGACATCTTCACCTCCCCTGCAGGGGTGCCTCTACACTGCCAGGTGAAGCACCCCATCGATCTAACCCCAGGTGCACTGCTGCCCAATGGACCCATCTACCGGCGCTCTGTCCTAGAGAATGATGAAATTAAGAGGAAAATTTAGAAGCTGTTGCAGAAAGGTCACATCTAGTCGAGTTCATCGCCCTGTGGGAGCTTGATCATATTGGTGCAGAAGAAGGATGGGACTTGGAGACTCTGCATTGACTATCGGGCATTGAACAAGATCATTGTTCGGAATAGGTACCCAATCCCATGGATTGATGACCTCTTGGACCAACTCAAGGGGGAAAAATATTTCAGCAAGATCGACTTGAATTCTGGGTATCACCAGGTACCAATCGAACCCTCTGATGTGTGGAAGACTGCATTCAAATCCAAGGAGGGCCTTCTCGAATGGTTGGTCATGCCTTTCAAGTTGATGAATGCCCCTGCAACTTTCATGGGGCTAATGGATGACATCCTGCGGCCATTCACCAACTCATTTGTATTGGTGTACTTGGATGACATTCTGATCTTCAGCCAGACTTGGGAAGAGCACCTCCACCATATCCGACAGGTCCTCCAAACACTGCGGAAACACAAGTTGTGTGCCAATTTGGAGAAATGCACTTTTGGCATAACCCAGGTTCAG
>ML779040.1:855727-875146 GCA_009831015.1 Picea engelmannii
GTCCTACACTTCTTGCACCATTGCCAAACCGACCATCAAGAAGCAAGGCCTCTATACTCCACTTCCTAACAGTTGACCTTGGGAATCCATCTCTATGGATTACATGTCGGGCCTTCCTTCTACTAAGCATGGCAATGACTATGTTTTTGTGGTCGTCGATCGATTCTCGAAGATGTCCATTATGATGGCCTTCAAGAAGAATATCACAACAGAAGCCACTGCTAAACTCTTCTTTGAATGAGTGTGGGTACACTTTGGGATCCCATAGTCTATCATCTCAGATTGGGACAGTAGGTTCCTCAGTACATTTTGGTCCAGCCTCTAGTCAATGTTGGACACCAAGCTCACCAAGTCCACAACTTTCCATCCGCAAACTAATGGCCAGACAGAGGTCATCAACCGGATGATCATACACATTTTGCGTATGTACAATTCAAAGCATCCACACACATGGGATGAGAGCCTCCCCTATTTACAACACAACTACAACCGAGCTCTCCATAGCTCAACTAGACACAGCCCCTTTCAAGTGGGCTTGGGATTCCAACCACTATGTCCCATTGACATAGCCATGCCATTTGTGGCTACTCAAGAAGATTCGGCTCATGTCCAGTCTGAGGTGGATAAGGCAAACAACTTCATTGATCACATTCAACACATCTGCTAATAGGTTCATGACATCTTGGACAGAGCCAATGCTAAGTACAAGCAATGACATGATCAACATCGGGTGCCACACAACTTCCAAGTGGGCGACAAAGTGTGGTTGCATTTGCAAAAGGAGTGCCTCGCTGGACCCCACCACAAGCTCCGTCCACTTCGATATGGGTCGTACACCCTCACCAAGGCTTTAGGGGAAAATGCCTTTGAGCTCAACATTCCACCATTCCTTGGTCTGCACCCAGTGTTCAATGTGGACCGCCTTCGGCCCTACTTTCCACCTCTACTAGACACATCCGACATGGTAGAACAACTCACACCAACAAAGTTAAATCTAGACGGCATGGAACAAGCCAGAACTGATCAGATCATGGATACATAGATCAAGCACACCCAAAAACAAAGGATACCACTATATCAAGTTGTCAAAGCAGGCCAACTCCTTCACCAAGGCAAATGGCTCACTAGGGACCAAGTTCAGTAGAAGTTTCCTCATCTCATTGAGGAACTCAACGCAATGGGGACCATTGTTTCCTAAGGGGGGAGGAATGATCCAGGTGGATATTGGTGGCCACCCAACTATTCCACTTGGAACCCCACCATTGCTTCTTTCAGTTTTTCAGTTTTCGCACAGTTTACTATTTTTAGCAGTTTTTTCGGGTCCTGAACTTTCGGGGCCATTTTGAGGCCCTAAATGATGTTTTTTTGGGTATGTTTTTGTTGCAAAATAGCATGTAACAATGCTATTTTGTCTCGAGCATTGTAGGCCTCAGATAGATCTTTCCAACGAGCTATCATACGCCTAAAACAAAGATCGTATGCAAAAGTTACGACCCTGGGAAGTTGATGCACCAACTTACCCAAACGGGGCCCACATGACTTTTGGCGCTTCATCTCTTAGGGTTATGTTTTTGGATGTCTAGGACTTTTAGCATTCCCATTTATTGTAAAAGGGCCTTCAGAGCCTCATTGTAATCATCTACTCATGGATGCGAGCAGCGACCACATCTCTTCTCAGAGATAAGCTACCAGTGCCCTAGCTAGTTTATTTCCATTCTGTCTTTAAGCATATTTCAGTCATTTGTTGTTAATGAAATGAAGTCTTATTTCCACTACATATCTATGTTTATGTGTATTTCTACATTTCATTGTGTTCCTACATAAATCCGGATCACTATGATGATCAATTTTAATTTGTAAGAATTTCCCTAATAGATAAGGATGCTATAAATACACTACATCCAAAATAGCAAACATTTCTTTTTTATAGGTTGATTGGCCCAAATTTCACTATGAAAGTTGTTTTCTAGTGAAAGCCAAAGGGCGGCCATCTTGCATGAAGACTACCCCAATTTCTTTCCCTAATGCATCACATTCCAGGAATTTTTTTTTGGTGATGTATGGAAGTGCGAGGACAGGAGTTGTGCATGTTGGAGACATGAAAATGGATAAGAGTGAGGGTGCATTTATCATTAATATGATATATATATAAATACATGTAAATGACAATTGGATTCATCTTCCAAGGTCTCTTGTAATCCCTATGATGATTACAATAACTTGACTCTTCATATTTCGTCAAGTTCATAACCCTAATGGATTATGTTTCCAACATTACCCCCCTTCATCCAAAGGGGTGTATGTGAGTCTAAGGTGAGAGATGATATCTAAAAGTGGACAGTTGAAACCTAGAAGTGTGTAGCTACTGATGGCTTAATGTGCTCCCTAAATTTGGTGGTTTTGGGATGACCACAAACCAAATGTATAGAAAAATATGATGTCTTCTACCAATTAGTGGAGGTGGTTTAAGGAAGACCATGAACTAATATGGTGGTTTAAGAATGACCACAAACTTTGGAACCTTTATCTAGGATCAATGGTTCCCAGAACATTTCCTAAGTTATCTAGAAGTTGAAGCTAATGTCTTCCACTAATTGGAAGTGTTATCAAATCATGGTTTACATATGACCATAAATTTTTCTGTAGTATAAGTTGAAAGTTTTCTACCAAGTACAGGTTTAAGGAAAACCTCAAACCATTGTCTGGCAGAAGTTGTAAGTCTTCCACTAAGTGGTTGTTTAAAGAAAACCACAAACCAATCATGCTCGCTTATCACTCTCGCTTGTTACTGCTCGATTGTTAAGGCTTCAAAACTTGAATCCTAACTCTCAATCGTTGATGTTGTTCCCCCCTATCAGATACAAGGTGAGAAGATGAAAATCCTTCCACTGTAAGATGCATCAATACTCGGGAATGGACTTGTTGGTATGACTATGATATCTTCTTAACTATTGATGACCATTGCCAAGAAGTCATCCACTCATAATGGTTCTTTACTCTTTCATATTTCTTGTTGTTAGAACATATGTTTGAATGATGATTGTATTGTCCACAACTCTCACAAGGATGAATATCGAACATTGATCTTCCATTGGGCGAACTCACTGACAATGTTGTCATTTATGAATCTTCTCTTGAACTGGAGCAAGTGAATTTGAACCATATTGTAGCAATCCAATACTCTAGAACTAGATCAATGTTGGGCTCATGTTTTGATTGTTTTGTGATGATGATTGAATCCTTTTTGTACCGGTATTATATGTGTTATTAACCATTTTGAAGAAATTTTCAAAGGATTTTGTATCAATTCATCATGGCTTTATAACAGGTATGCACAATTGATGTTTTGAAATGGTTTTGAATTAGATTCAGTTCGATTTGATGATTATGAGGATCTAATGTGTGATTTGTTTGTCACAGGGAGAATTCACAATGCAATTTTCCATATGGTAGCTCGTTTGGCACTTCATCCAACACCCGATCTGATACTTCATCCAACACTGCATCCAGCACGCGATCTAGCACTTGGAGTGTAGGCAAGTTGGTGATTGGCGTATTGGTGCCCTGTGTTGGGAGAATCAACGACCTGGGTTTTGTTCCCCCTTGTGGCCTCCAACTACTGAGCTCTTGACATCTCAGATTAAGCATTTATGTTGATCGCTAAGTGGCTCATTCAATTTCTAAAGCCAAAGGCTATTAGATCTCATTTAATCGGATTTACCATTTTTAAAGGAGTTAGACCCTTCCATTGGTTGACCTCTCGAATTTTAATCATTATAAATACCACCAGTAGTGGCCAGACCAAGGACATGAATTTTAAGAAGATTTTTATTGTGTAATTGAGACATCTCTGCAAACTTATGTTTAGGCTGCATTTTTTAATTTAATGACAGAACTGTGTTGATTGAGCTTGTGATTTGTTGTTGAGGATTAGACATGACCTGCTGGGGGCCCCACTAATGATATGGGTGAATACTTAGATAGATAGATTGTTTATTTCAGTTGTGTAGCTATAATTTACTTCATTTCCCTGTTATATGTATTTTGTCATTTTAAACACTGTATTTGTTGTTCATCATTTAATTGTCTAAATCCTATTTTGCAGGTTGCTTGTAGGAGATAGTTATCTATTATGATATGTCTTTTATTTCTTAGTGACTGACTTGCAAGATAATAACTTATTTGGCATGTTAAAATTTAAATTGATATCTGCAGATCGAAACAGAGTAGTTTTTAGAACAAAGTATTAGTTTAAGGCATAGCTTCTTTTGCAAGTTTCGATGGATCAATAATTACAAGTTTTGTTAATTGGTTTAATTCTTAGTTTAGTTATGCTTTCATAAATCAATTTTTTTTATCAAATCTTTTTTTAGTGTGTTAGAATAGAAGTAGGTTTTGGATTGTGTTTTTACAAGCATTCTAGTTTGAAATCTGAGTTTTTAATAATAGGATTAGCTCAGTTTAATTTATGAAATCTTAGTTTTATATTCGAGTTGTGATTTTAATTAGAAGTTTGAATTTGAATTAAGTTTTTAATCATAATTTTATAGCCTTGTGAATTTACTTGAGTTAGCATAAGAGTGCATTTGAATTAAGTATAAGAGTGTTTTTCTTATCATCGATGATTGATGCACGAAATTGAGAGATCACATGGATTTTCAGGATATTTAATGTTTCATCTATGATGGCAAAGATTTTGTTAGATTGATTGATTCACACTTTTCATTTCTCCATAGAAGTCAATATTGAATTAATTCTTCTTGAATTATCACTAATCATCAGATGTCGTCGTGATTTTATTAGGCACTGAAGACATAATCATCATCTTTGAGTTTCTTGTTATTGTAGATTAAGAATAGTTTTTGATTAATTTATGAATACTGTCATGATGATTTTGATTAAGTAGTTTAATATTTATTCTTTGAAAATTAGAGATGATTATGAGTTTTTGTCTTAAGAATAGAGTTTACTTGCTGAATAGTTTTGATGAGTTTACTTGCTACATAAGTTTTGATAGGTTAGTTGTTTGATTGCTTATTTGATTAAAGATAAAAGGTCAAAGTAATTTACTTGTTGTTTCTCATTAGATTAAATAGGTTAACTTGTTCAAAGTAGGGTTTTGATATGCTTCTTTAGGAATAATCCATTGATCCATTGTTTAAAGCTACTTAGGGTAAATAGTTCAAGATATTTAATAGGATTTGCTAATTGATACTCTTTTCTTAAGTGGATTAACCCTTAGTTAGACCATCTCCTTAGTTAGATCATACGCCATCTAACTTTTCTGCATTGGCACATACAGTGCTACAACTCTAAGCTTACTTACCTTGGGTGAACAATTTAATTGAGGGATTTAGTGCATATAGAATACCCATCATTTTTGGCGTCATTATCGGGGAGTTGTCTCAAGGTAGGAAATAGTTAGGAATTAGATCATTTATGAACCTTAGCATTAGTTTGGTTGCGGGGGAACTTTAATACGAGAGGTAAGAACCTGCACATCTGTTATAGTAGGTTCCCCCAAACCCAATGGTATTTTTTCTTTTTGTTTGCTTTCATGAACAAACCTAGGGACCCAAAGGGAAGATACATTAAAACCAAACCAAACTCTTCGACCAAGGTTCCTTCCAACCTTTTTGGGGGAAGGAACACTCCACTAATAAACTCCATAGACTGATACCGAAAAGTAGGGGCTAGCTCAACCCAAAGAGCTAAAGCAGTGACTGAAGAGACTAAAACAGGGAGCACTATAGCACAGAAAATTGAAGAATCAATAATAGTAGAACAGGAGGAAAGACCAGTCAAGCCTTCCATAGAACCAACCAACACAACCTTTGTTTTTTCACAACCATCAGGAGACCCTAAATTTGTAGACATCATAGACCCTGAACAGGTAAATACTTCATTTGGTAGTTCATCCAATATAATTGTTTCTCAAGTGGAAACAAAAACTTTGGCACCAATAGTCTAAACCACCTCGATTAGAGTCCTAGACATCCAAGCAATAGAAATACCTTCCCATCAAAGGGATACCTTTCTTAGAAAATAACCTTGGGCTAGTTTGTTATCTTCAAGGATAAAACCATCTAGGTACACTCTTTTTGGAAACCAAACCAGTATGGATGATTAGGAGGATCACAACCATGTAAGACATGAGGAGGGAGAAGAAGATGGAAACCAAACCGAACCACCTTCAGGTTTCCAATTTTGGAAACCACATAGAATTTCAATATGAAAAACATTCCCCTCTCGACAATTCCCACCTTTTACGGTAAAAGCAACGAAGACCCAGATACCTTCCTGTTTGATTTCGACATCTTGTGTAGGAGCTACAACTACTTACAATATGCCCATAAACTAAAACTTTTTCCTGCCACCCTCAAGGACTCTGCACTAAGATGGTTCACGGGGTTGGGAGAGTCTATTATTAGATCTTGGAAGCCATGAAAGATACATTTATTAAGAAATACCAAGACTACTGCAAGTCCAAGGATTCTCGTAATGATATTTTCAAAATACAATAGTTAGAAGATGAGAATATTGAGGATTATATGGAACGATTTTCTTATATCTCACAAAAATTGAAGTACCATGACCTTCCAGATGATGCAGTCAAGGCTCTTTTCCTTAAAGGGATTTCAGAAGAATACCTAGAGATACTTAGCTTGATGGCATCAGGTGACATCTCCCATAAACCATTTGCCGAAATATGTGAAATGTGTAAGAATTACTCGAGGAGTAGAGCTAAAACAAGGAATAATGTTTGGGATCCTGATAGTAGAAACTTAAAACCAGTTAGTTCAGGTGGTATCACAAGAGTCAAGATAGGGAACCTTTTAGAGAACTTCAAAACATATATCTTAAGAAAAATAGGTTCCTAGTTGGACACCCTAAATATTAAAAAGAAATAGGAGGAGGAAAATGCAACAATGAGCATATTTTGCCCAAGATGCAGGAGGAAGCATTCCTCAAGGGAATGCCCATTAGATAACATTTCAGTTTGTGGCTTCTGCATAGAGGACCACTCAACTGAAAAATGTCTATCATTGCCTGGTTTGTTAGCCAGCTATAGGAGTGGGGATCCTGGGGAGTCCTCTTATGCACCTAAGAGGCCATGGCAGCCTAGGAATCAACCTACATACGCGGATCTACAGCCTCAAGTTCCACCCTATTATCCACAACCACAACAGTGGAACTCACCGAGTTGGAAAAACTGGTCTACACAGTATCACCATCCTTGGATTCAAGGATGGAGATCAGGGCATAACCAAGGGAACCCTTAAGCTCCACCTGCCCCTATGCCCAACCATCCTTACCCTCAGTTTCCACCGAACATCCCGCAGATTTTGCCAGGTTTTGTTCCACCACCTTTACCTCCTATTCCACAACAACCGCAACAATACCATAATGCAAGCTCCTCAATACCAACATTACTACTGGCACATCCAATGACCAATACCAATAATAAGCCCACTCAACATCTTCACAATGTTGAGAGGCAAGCCTTCCTGACGTAAGTTATTTCTCATGTTCCATTGCAAGAGATTCAACTAAGGTTGGGAAAAGTTCTCGATAGGAAGAGGCCTTTAGTAGTCATCTGAGAAGAAGAAGAAGAGGAAACCCCCAAACAACCCATGGATGACACTATATGGGAAGATGTTATCATCCCTGAGGAACAAGAACCCAAGCTTCCCCAAAATGAACCTTCACAAATTATGAAGGCCCCTCCTTATCCAGAAAGATTAGTGATCAAGAAACCTACCACCCGACTGGAATTTGACATATTGAATGAATTGAAGAATATCAGTGTCAAAATTCCCTTGCTACAAGCCATTAAGCACATTCCAATCTACAGTAAGGTGGTCAAATAATTGTGAATTAAGAATCTGGGAAGGAAGCATAATGATCCTCCAATAGTACATTTGATATGAGAACTTTCTGAGTACATATCAGAGTAGCCTAAGCTTGCAAAATATGGGAACCCAGGGAAACCCATAGTGACCATAACCATTAATGAGGTTTCCATCAAAAGCACTCTCATAGACCTAGGGGCAGCCATCAATGTTATTACCATTACTACCTTGGAGGAATTACAACTAAAACCTCTTCTTAGACCTACCCCAACTATTTTGGAATTAGTAGATAAGACAAGGGTTATACCTAAAGGAATATTGGATGATATCATAGTTACCTTAGACTCATGGGAATACCCAGTAGAATTTCTGGTCATCCACTCAAAGGATCCTACCAAAGGGCATCTCGTTGTTTTGGGAAGACCTTGGCTAGCCACAACCAATGCATTTATTGGCTGTAGAGAGGGAGAAATGACCATCTCAAATGGACTCTCTATACAGAAGCTCATCATATATCCACCAGCTCAACCTATCATGGAGAATCTATGGTGGCCTAAATGTCCATATGAGAATGAGGACTAGGAATATCCCATGTTTCCAAGTGATCATTCCTAGGCACTTCAAGAGAACACAATGGAAAATGTGCTAAACCAGTTTATCTTTGTTATCACATGTGTTGATTTTCCACAATCTTTTCCCCGATTTGAGTACATGTTTGGGGAAGAATTTCAGGAACAGTTGGACTCATCAATTTTGTCTTCGACATCATTTATCTTCGAGATAGATGAGTCTTCCACATCTTACACCATGCCCTATGAGATTAGCCCAGGGAAATTTCTACATATAAATTTTGGGCTAGATGCAGACCAACAAAATAAGTTAGTAAGTGTCCTTAAAGAACAATCAGGGGAATTCACCTGGGAATACACTAACATGAAGGGTATACACCCTGACATATGCATTCATCACATATATACCCAAGGGGAAGTAATACCTGTTAGGAAACCCCAGAGAAGGATGAACCCGACACTCAAAGATATAGTAAAATAGGAGATACAAAAGTTATTGAATGTCGGATTTATTTACCCCATCTCCAATAGTAAATGGGTATCCCTACTTGTAGTGGTTCCAAATAAATTAACTGGGAAATGGAGAATTTGTGTTGATTTATGAGAGCTTAACAAGGCCACTCTGAAGGATTATTTTCCTCTTCCTTTCATTAATCAAGTCTTGGATACCTTGTCAGGAAAGAAATATTTATCCCTTTTAGATGGATATAGTGGGTACAATCAAATTCTCATAGCACCCGAGGATCAGGACAAGACTACCTTTACTTGTCCTTGGGGCACCTATGACTATAGGGTCTTACCATTTGGATTGTGTAATTCTCCTACCACATTTCGACGAGCAGTGCTAGGGATATTTGTTGATCTTATTCATGATTGTGTGGAGGCATACATGGATGAATTTACAGTATATGGAAATACATACCAGGAATCCTTAGATAATTTAGAAATAGTCCTTATTATATGCCAAGAGATGAACCTATCCTTAAGTCACGAAAAATGTAAAATGTTGTTGACTAAAGGAGTGGTTCTAGGACATCACATTTCATCTGAAGGGATTAAAGTTGATCCTTCTAATATTGAGATCATCATCAAACTTCCACCCCCCAAGACTCAAAAATATGTGAGAATATTTCTTGGACATGTTGGATACTACCAACGATTTATTGAAAATTTCACAAATATCGTTGCACCCATGTTTAGATTGTTAATAAAGGATGTTGATTTTCTTTGGACTGAGCAATGTCAAACAACCTTTAAAACCCTGAAAGATAAGTTGTTTGTAGCACCAATTATTAGAGGGCCCAATTGGGCTCTTCCATTTCACATATCCACTGATGCCTCTGATACTGCAATAGGAGGAGTATTAGGGAAGAAATAAGACCGTCAATCCTATGCCATTTGATTTGTGAGCAATAACTTGTCCCCTGCTGAGTTAAACTATACAATTACCAAAAAGGAATTCTTTGTTTGATCATGTTGTCATTGATGTCAACTGATTGATTGATGCTAAAGGATTGATTGATTAATGATTGATGTAATCTAATATGTATTGTCCTTGATGAGAATGCATAGATGAAGATTTATCAATGAGATGTCATTGATATGATGAAGATGGATCAATGAGTTGTCATTGATACATGATGAAGATGGATTGATGTGGTTTCATTGGTATATGATGAATTGTTGAAAATTGTATAGATGACTCATTATTGTGCTATCATGATTGATAAGGTGCACAAATGGATCAACCCCAAAGTGGTCCCCTTATGGTGAAAGCCCTCACGAGAAGACGCTTTGCAGATTGAGTTATCCTAGAAGAATGGTTGGAGGACCAATGCTCTCATTATTGTCTTATAATGATTGATAAGGTGCACAAATGGATGAACTCCAAAGCGGTCCCCTTATCGTGAAATCCCTCATGGGAAGACACTTTACAGATTGAGTTATCCTAGAAGAATGGTTGGAGGATCCATGTTTATCTGTGGGATAATGAGATGAAGATAAAGGAAATTGTTGGTGAAACTATCCTACATGGATAGTGCTTGTCATGCCATTTCTAGTGGTATGTGGAATGCCACATAACTCCTCATGGTTTGAGAGTTATGGCCTTACGAAGATGAAGGACCCCCACATGAAGGCTTGAAGCCCCCAAGGTCAAAGAATTCAAAGTGACCTAAAAGAAGAAATCATTATTTAAATGATAAAGTAAAGTGACAAAGTCAAGGTGGATTATTTAAATAATAAAGAGAAGTGACCTAGAAATGGGTTAAGATTATTTAAATAATAAAGAGAAGTGACAAAATCAAGAAATGATAAAGTAAGGTGAAAAAATCAAGAAGGAATATTTAAATGATAAAGTATTGGAGAAATTTTTATTTATGGAAATTGGTTAACCCTAAAATAAGGAAAATAGGATAAGTGACCAAGAAATGGGTTAAGTGACCTAAAATGGGTTAAGTGACCTAGAAGATGTTTTTAAGGAAGCTACTTGGAGAGTATAAATAAGAGGCAAGGCTCTCGCATTTAACACACACATGAGAATATTGAATATCTATAGGTGTCTGAGGTAACCAAAGGATATCTAAGCTAAATTTCTGAGGGAAAGTGAAGAAAAGAAGGCTGGAATGCAAGGAAGGATAAATTATTTTGAGGGTGCTTTCTAAGGTATGTTATTTACAGGTCATCTCACCATTTACGCAATAACTATTTTTCTATAATTATTCAGACCGTGATATTTATATGCCATTGAGTAAACATATCCAAGTATCTATGGTAAAAAATTAATCTTGTGGGTCGTTGTATTTTTGGAGATACACTCCGTGCAAATTAGGGTTTCTGGCTAGTCCTGAAACTAGTCTAAAACAAGTGTTTCAGGTAAAAACATCATAAATTCTTCATAAAAGATCCAAATTCAGTGTGAAAAATTGTGTTGGTTAGAGTATATTATGTAGTATGTTTTTTAATAGTTTCAAATCAATTCAACAAATATTCTATCCGAGGCATGCTCTACAAGGTCTCTCTCTAGAACAAGCCAGAATTCAACAAGGTGTGCCATTTTTTGCTATAACTCCTTTTTTGAGAGGTTTCAAGTAGTGAGACATGGAGGAATTTCATAAAACACATTGAAGAACATTGTCTATCAGTTTCATATCTTTATTCATTACACGTACAAAGTTATGATCTTTTCAAGTTAGGGTTGTTGACTAATCCAAAACTAGTCATGGTTGAGACAAGCAGTTGATGAGTTGGCACATACATGAGGTGTATAGTTGATGATGTTGGTACATATTGATGAGTCATTGTTGATGAGTAGTTGACACATGATTGGTATATACTTGGTACATGGTTGTATGCAGTTTTTTATGGTACATGCTGATTACATATTGTTTGGCACGGGTTGGTGCATGGTTGATGCACTTGTTTATAGTACATATTGATATCTGTTGAGGATTGTTTCCTCAACTTAGTTGGTGTTGAGGGTGTAAACTGAGTCTTTCATTATAGATCTGGAGCTCTTGAAGAGTTGTACTCTATTCAGTTGTTGTTGATAAACCCTCGAATTGTTGTCCATAATAAAAAGAAAGATTGTACATACATCTTATATTCCTTGTGTTCCTTGTATGATGAGTTGATGATGATATATTTCTGATATATGTTCACATCTAAATGGTTATAAATGACAACAATGATTAATGAGTAAAAGTTGAATGCTAAAAAATGAGTTTTGTGTAAGAGGGAGTTTTGGGAAAAAGAGCCCCCNCCCTCTAAGTGTGGTAGGTGTGTCCAACAATTGGTATCAAAGCAGGCCTTCACTACAAGCCTTAACAAGCTTGAAGGATATCCATAGACACACAAATGGATGTTGAAGTTCCAATCCTTGATGGGGAAAACTATTCTACTTGGAGAATAGAGATGAGAGTGTATTTGAAGACAATGGGAGCAACTATTTGGAAGGAAACCATTGGTGGATATGTTCCATTGAAGAACAAGTCAAAGTTTGCAGCTCAAAGGGAAGGAAAGAATAATGATGCATTGGTTGTCAAGACAATACTTAGTGGACTCTCAAGCCCTATCAAAGAAAGCATGGGACGATGCACTTTCGCCAAGGATCTATGGCTAAAGCTAGAGGAGACATATCAAAGAAAGAAGGAGAAGGAAGATATTGAATATCACTCCATCAAGATTATCAAAGGTAAAGAATCATCAAAAAACCTTGATTGTATTATTTCTAAATGTGATCTGGAAAACATTTCAAATGAAGACAAAGAATCAAGTGATGATGTTAGCACAAAGGAAGATCTTGAAGATACTTCAAATGAAGGTAAAGAATCTCCAAGGACTCTTGATTGCAATGATTCAAAATGTGATGATGTTGAATTTTTCTCAAGTGAAGAAGATTATCTAGAAACAGTTTGTGTAAATTTTGATGATAGTTATCCCATGGAAAGAATAGAAGAAAATCTATTAGAAATTCAAAAAGAAGTTGAAGAGGGTTTATATAGATATAGAAGTGATCATTTTTATACACACTATAACTATCTTTCTGATAACACTAAGAAGTTTCTTAGGAGGATTCAAAGGCACATCTTGATGTTAAAGAAAATGATCAAAGAACAAGAAAAGAGCAATAAGACTCAATTAGAAGAGAAGGAAGAAGAGATCACAAGACTAAATACTAAAAAAGAAGATGTGAAGGTAGATGATGAGATTAGCAAAAGTTTTGAAACTATTGTCCGTCTCAAGACCAAAATTGAAGAAGCCAAAAGGGTAGAGGAAATATTGAAGAATCAAATAAATGAAAAGGAAGATTCATGTTGTAAGTTAGAAGCTTAAATTGTTGCTCTTAGAAAGAAGGTAGAGAAGTCAAACAAATTCTTGAATAGCTCAAAAATCTTGGATGAGATCTTGGAAAGTCAAAGATCACCACATGATAAATTAGGCCTTGGATACAAAGAAGAAGCTACGCATGCTGAAGAAAGAACCTCAAAGAAACATGAGGTAAGTCCATCAAAGAATGAAGACAATCTTGCAAAGAAACCATCTACACAAGGAAAGGAGAATTTCAAAAGAACAAAGCAAGGAAGACATCAAGAAGATATTATTGGGACACCAAAGCAAAGGTATGAAAGATTTTTTCATGGGCATTGTTATTCATGTAATGGATATGGTCACAAAGCTTTTGAATGTAGATCTTATGAAAGGAGATATAATGGAATATTTTATAACACCATGAGGTGTTGGAGATGTGATCAAGTAGGACACATTGTTGTTCACTATAACACCATGAGATGCTATAGCTGTAGGGGGTTTGGCCACAAATCCCAGGAGTGGTGGAACACAAGAAGAAATTCCATGATGAGGACTTCACATAGCATGGCTAGAAGAAGGAATGAAGTAAGAAAAGGAGACATCTTTGAAAAGATGGATGCTCAGAGCTCAAGTTATGAGGAGAAGGGTCATCTACAGAACTGGGTAAAAAAGATAGAGCAACCAGATCATAATGAAAGACTGAAGAGAAGTTCAAAAGTGTCATCTATTGAGGCATACATGGGTGACAGTGGTATCAGTCGCATACATACGCATGTTGACCTTGTATAGGTCGCGTACATACACGCTTTGTTGTGCAACAGGCTGCATATATCTGGTAAAACCTTGGGAAAAAGGCAATGTACATGGGTTGTATTTTGATGTGATGGTATAACTCTGTGATGCAGGGTCTGACATGGTTTGTTGCAGGTTCTGACATTGTTTGTTGTAGGTTTTCATGATTCTATATTGGATTACATAAGGTGATGATGTAAAATAAAATCTTGGGTGCATGGCACTAACCCATGAGTATGGATTGATGCATTTTTTGTTGAAGAACAATGCTGGTTATGACAGTGAAGTTATGACACCTTGGTTATGTGATATACCTTGATGATGTATTGGAAGCTTACTTGTTGGAAAGATTGATGCATATGGATGGATTACACATTGGGAGATGTGGTTGGTGATTTGATGAGATAATCATGTTGTACATCATTGATGATCTATATTTGATGCATGATTGGTATGTTTCTAGTACACTGGTAGAGGCACCTACTAGCAAGTTGATTGGCACATGTTTTATGGAGGATTTGTCATACATGTTGTTGATTAAGGTTGGTTGTCATTGATGTCAACCCTTGAAGAAAGACCCATAGCACAAAGGGTTGGGTAATGGACCCAATATTGTTTGATTTAAATATGACTCATTATTGTTTTGTCATTGTTGATAAGAAGTAAATATCGATGAACTCCAAAGTGGTCCCCTTATGGTAAAAGCCCTCACGGGAAGACACTTTGTGGAGTAAGAGAACCCATGCTTAATTATGGAATAATGAGATGAAGGAAAGTTAATTTGTCAGGAAAAATATCTTAGATGGATAGTGCTTGTCATGCCATTTCTGGTGGCATGTAGAACGTCACATAATGCCTCACGGTTTGAGAGTTATGGCCTTACGAAGTTGGAGGACCCTCATATGTCATCTAGAAGCCCCAAAAGGTCAAAGTAATCAAAGTGGTTTAAGAGTATTTAAAAGGTAAATAATAAAGTGAAGTGATGAGTGTATTATAATTCAAAGTGAATACAAAATAAATTATTTCAATAATAAATTTAATGGAGAAATTAGAAGTGGACCCAACCCTAAAATAAGGAAAGTGGGTCAAGTGACCTAGAAGATGTTTTTAAGGAAGCTACTTAGAGAGTATAAATAAGAGGCAAGGATATCTCATTTGAATCACACTTGAGCATATTGAATATCTATATGTGTCTGAGGTAAACAAGGATATATAAACCATAATTCTGAGTGAAGGTGAAGAAAAGAAAGCTAAAATGCAAGGAAGGATAAATTCTTTTGATGGTGCTTTCTAAGGTATGTTATTTACAGGTCATCTCACCATTTTAGCTATAAATGTTTTTCTATAATGATTCAGACTTTGAAATTTCTATGCAAGTGAGAAAACATATCCAAGTATCCGTGGTAAAACATTCATCTTGTGGGTCGTTGTATTTTGGGAGTTACACTTCATGAAAAATAGGGTTTGTGACCAGTCCTGAAACTAGTCAAAATCGGGTGTTTCGGGTAAAAACGTTATAACGTCTTCATAATAGATCCACATTTAGTGAGACCAAATGTGTTGGTTAGGGGATCATCTGTAGTATTCTTTTTAATAGTTTCATATCAATTCATAAAATATTTTGCGCGGGGCATGCTCTACAAGGTCACTCTCTAGAATAAGCCATAATTCAACAAGGTATGCCATTTTTGCTATAAATCTTTTTCTGAGAGGTTACAAGTAGTGAAACTTGGAGGAATTGCATAAAACACACTGAATCACATTTTTTATCAGTTTCATATATTTATACATCACAGGTTCAAAGTTATGATTACTTCAAGTTAGGGTTGTTGACTAATCCAAAACTAGGCATGTGAGACTAAAGAAAAGTTTGATGAAAATGCTAGTCTCTTGTTTTTAAAGTTAAGGAAGGTTTGCAAGAATGTGATCATATACACCAGGTCTATCATAGAGCTAAAAATCATTTTTGGATGATGAAATTGATGAGATATTTTGGTTGTGGTACATGTTGAGTACATGGTTGAAACAAGTAGTTGATGAGTTGGTGCACATACAAGAGGTGTATAGTTGATGATGTTGGTACATATTGATGAGTCATAATTGATGAGTAGTTGACACATGATTGTAACATACTTGGTACATGGTTGGATGCACTTGTTTATGGTACAGGTTGAATACAGGTTGCTGCATGGTTGATTCACTTGTTTATGGTACAGGTTGAGGTACAGGTTGATGCATAGTTGATACATGGTTCAGATTTATTGCTGCATATTTACAACGGAATATCTCACAGTGATAGTGTGATAGTGGTTCCATCATTCTACTTCTACTTCAGGGTGACAGGATGGGGCAAGGACAGTTGGTTGTAGCCACCTTCCGGTTGTAGCCGGAGAACATTGGGGGTTGTAGCCTCCTTCTGGTTGTATCTAGAGAATTGGGGATTTCGAGCTTCCCTCAGGTTGTAACCTGAGAAACTAGGGGGTTGGAGCCTCCTTCCAGTTGCAACTGGGAAACAAAGGAAGTTGGTGCTTCCAATGAATGTAATTCTTCAAGACATATAAGAAAAAACATTCTGTGGTTTTCTCTCGATTTTGGTTTCCATGTAAAACACTGGTGTACTATGTATGTGTGTGATTGTTTATTTCTTACTACTCATTATTGGATAATAATTCTACATTAATATAACATTTGAAGAAAAAGGATTATAATTACACTATTACCGATTCACCCCCCCTCTCAGTAATCCAACAATTGGTATCAGAGCAGGTTCCTTTAGAAATCAGTTTAACCACTGAAAGGTAGATCATGGAGAGTACCAACTCGTATGAAAATCAAATACCACAGTTTGATGGACAGAAGTATGCTTTTTGGAGCATAAGGATGAAGACATATATACAGGCACAGGGATTTCAAGTTTGACAATCAATTGTAGATGAATACATAGCACTAGTAGTTCTACCAACAAATGACAAAGAAATGAAACTCGGTGAGAATAATTCCAAAGCCATAAATGCACTTTTGAATGGTCTCAGTGATACGATAATCACCAAAGTTGCACATTGTAAATCTTCTAAAGATATTTGGGACAAGCTTCTAAATATTTATGAAGGAGATTCAAAAGTCAAAGTAACAAAGATTCAAATTTATAGAGGTCAGTTCGAACAACTAAAAATGAAGGAAGATGAAGATATCACAGCCTACTTCTTACGAGTTGATGAAATAGTGAATGCAATCATAGGATTGGGAGAAGAAATCAAAGAATCTGTAATTGTTCAAAAGGTACTAAGATCTCTTCTTATGAGATCAACCCTAAGATATCAGCACTAGAAGAAAGATCAGATCTAAACTCAATAAGCATGGCCGAACTACATGGAATCTTCACAACATATGAGATGAGAATTGAACAAGAAAATCCAAATGTAAAAGAAGCAGCCTTCAAAGCATCCAAAAGATCAAAGAAAAAGAAAAAGGAACAAGAATAATATAGCAACAACAACAATGTCTCGAAAGATGATGAAGAAGTGGCCAACTTTGTCAAAAGACTGAACAAGGGAACCAATGATAGGTACAGAGGTAAGCTTCCTTTAATTTGTTTTAATTGTGATGGTATTGGTCATTTTTCTAACAAATGTCCTCATAAGAAAAAGAGAAATGATGAAGGTTACTCAAAAGACAGACAAACATATAAAGGTAAAATAACTACGAAGAAAGTTTTCAAGAAAAACTTTTGCACCAAAGAAGACATTTCATCATCAGATGAAGATGAAGTCAGTGACAGTGAAATAGGGAGAGTTCTATTCATGGCAGTAGAAGACTTTGATACAGAAGACTCCGAAGAAGAATATGAAGAAGCATATGAAGAAGAAATTGAAGAGGCAGAAGTTGACTTCTGAGAAGAATTAATGAGTGCCATAGAAGTTATCAGAAGAGAAAAGAAGAAAAACAAGAAACTACAAGCAGAACTAGATAAGAAAAAAGACACTCAAGAACTAGAACAAATGATCACAAAATTGAAGGTTCAAATAGAAGAAGATAAATGAATTGAAGAAGCACTCAAATAATAGCTAGAAGGAAAGGACAGGATCATTGGAAACCTGGAAGAAGAGATTGTCACACTAAGAAAGGATATTCAAAAGAAAAATATGCAGAATAGCTCAAAAGTTCTGGATGACATTATCAGCAATCAAAAATCTTATCTTGACAAGTCCAGACTTGGATACAATCAGACAGAAAAGGGATCAAGCTCCAAAACAATAGAGCAAGAAACAAATCCAAAAATTTATGCAGAAACAATCAAAGGGAATAAAAAGATATACAAGGAAGATTACAAGGACACTCCTCCACCGAGAAGAATCAGATTTCAGAATCAACAACAGAGAGACAGGCCTCAATAAGAAGAAGGATTCATAAGAGCACCTCCTTTCATAAGCTCTTCAACTACACGGTATCAAACTGTATTTTTTGGTTTATGTTATGCATGTAATAATTTTGGACATAAAGTTGTAAATTGCAGAGCTAACAACAGGAACAATAACTACTTTTAGAGCCATACACAAAGGGGTTATTCAAGAAGACCTAGTGAAACACAAAGAAGAAGTTACAACAAGTTTGAATATTTGAGCACTGAAGTGGAATGTTACAAATATAAAAATTTTGGACACATGGCCAAAAATTGTAGAATGACAGCCCCTCCTAAAGAACCTCAACATAGTCGCAAACAAGAACCTCATAAAATAACATGGATAAGAAAGCAAGATCAATATAGCAATGAAGAATGCACAGTCGCTCTACAAGATAAATAGAAGAAACATGGTTGGTATGTTGACAGTGGATGTTCAAAACACATGACAGGTGATAGAGATAAGTTTCTTACATTACTAAAGGAAAGAGATGGATAAGTCTCCTTTGGAAATGATGATTCATCCAAAATCATTGGAAAATGCACAATCCGAATTGGGAACAAGAATGAAAAGGCAGAAAATGTTCTACTAGTAGAAGATATGAAACATAATCTTTTAAGTTCAAGTCAAATGTGTGACCAAGGTCATAAAGTTACTTTCAATTCACAAAAGTGTGAGATAAGAAAAGAAGGTTCAAGGAAATTAGTCGCCATAGCTGCAAGAACTTCTAGCAACATATATGTGTTAAGTGAAATTGGAAATGAAAAGTGTTGTCTAGGAAAGGAAGATGAAAGTTGGCTATGGCACAGAAAAATGGGTCACATGCATTTTGATAACCTTGTCAAAGTCAGCAAAAGAGAAGCAGTTAGAGAAACGCCCCAGATCACGAAACCAACCAACACTTTATGCAAGCATTGCCAACAAGGAAAGAAAACAAAGACCAGGTTCAAATCAAAGGAATATTCAACAACAAAACCACTGGAAATTGTGCATACT
>ML779040.1:887615-928007 GCA_009831015.1 Picea engelmannii
TGTTAACCTATGTAAAAGATGTTCAAGAGGAGCTTCAAGAAATAGATCAAATAGCAGGGACACCACATTTTCAAGAGTCCAAAAATCAGCCAGTGGGGGAGCAACAAGAGCCAAAATAGGTAATTTACTTGAAGGTTTTAAGATTGAAATGTTAAGCTCTTTTGCCTCACAAATTAACACCCTGCAGATTCAAAAGAAGAAAGCAGAAGCAGAAGCAGCTCTGTCCATCTTTTTTTCTAAATGCAGAGACAAGCACCCACAAAGGGAATGTCCGCTGGACAAAAAGCCAATCTGCACCATCTGTGATAAAGATCATGAGACTCAACAATGTCCTTCTCTACCAAGAATCAAGGCAGCATCACAACCAACTGATGAAGAAGCTGAAGTTGTCTATCTGTTGAGACAGAGAAGACAATGGCAACCGCGGGGAAAAAGTATGAATCCTAACATGCCATTTACATCTTCTAATCATTGGAATAACTATCCTTCTTTCAATCAAATGAGTTACCCTCCCTACAATCAAATGAAATATCTAAATCAAATGAATTACCCACCCATGCAACAAACTAACCCACCCTTTGTTGATCTGTCAATGTGGACTCCTTGGCCTCCACAACAACAACAACCGTATCAAAACCAATGGAATCCAAATTGGAGAGGACAACAACCCCCCTTCCCAAATCAATTACCTCAATCACAATTTCTACAACCACTCTCCTTACCATTAGGTACTCCACCAAACAATCAAATGATGAGACCCCAGCTATCTGTACAACCCAACCCTAACCCCAATAATAAAGTTGTGCAGTGCATTGATATTCATAACCAGCCTACATTTTCTCTTCTCCCTGTGCAATGCAATGATATTCATTTACGATCTGGGAGAATAGTAGAACCTATCATAGCTGATGTTACCTCTTCTGATAAAGAGGAAAAAAAAGAGCATGATGTACCTAAAGAGGTACAATCATCCTCTAACAATGCTGCTGAAACAACAAAACCACCATTTCTTGAGCGTTTAGCTTTGACTAAAATGCCTAAGCCACCAGCTTTCAATATTCTAGGGGAATTACAAAATATTTATGTCAAAATTCCTCTACTACAAGCACTCCAAGACATACCAATCTATGCCAGGACAATGCGAGACATTTGTGTTAAGAAGCCTGGTAGGAAAATTAAGGATCCCCTCACAGTCCATGTTATGGGTGACTTGTCTGCACTAATGTCAGGTAAAGCCCCCCCAGTTAAATATGGTGATCCCGACCACCCTACCGTCTTAATACAAGTTGGAAAAATGATAATCCCTCCAGTCCTGGTAGACTTAGGTGCCGCTATCAATATTATGACTCTGGAAACCTCACAACTGTTACAATTGAAAAATGAAACTAGAGACACCCCAACTATCCTAGAATTAGCTGACCGATCCACAATTAAACCAGAGGGAGTCATTGAATACCTAATTATCTCAGTGGAATCCTGGAATTATCCAGTTGACTTTGTGGTACTACAACCTAAAACAAAGTTGGGGGGCCACCCTCTAATTTTGGGCAAGCCTTGGCTAGCCACAACAGATGGTTTTATTAGTTGTAGATCAGGTTCAATGAAAATTTCCAACAGTTACGAAACTAAATAGCTTACCCTCTACCCTCATGCTACACCCTTGATTAATAATGATAATTCAGTATGGGTAGACTTTGATTATCAACTTACTCAACCCATTTTGACTATCGGACAAGCTTTAAGCCTTAAAGATGCCACTGAGGATGAAGTAATTAATAATTTTATTTGTGAACCCTCCTCTATGACTCTAGAAACTCACAACCAACTAGCTACACTGTTGGAGTCAGATAATCAGGAAAACCTTAACTCTGAAAACCCACCTCAAACATCTGCCACCATCTCTTCTAAAAGCATACTAGTAGAAATTGAACCTGGCAAAACACTAAACATAAACCCTAACCTGGTAGATGCTGAAACACAACAATTAATGAAGTTACTTCTGGAAAATAAAGAAGCATTCGCATGGGACTATACAGATGTGAAAGGAATCTCTCTCGAATTATGTACTCATCGAATATATATTAAGGAAGATTGTCGACTGATCTGCCAATCTCAACGACGCATGAACCCTAATTTGAGAGAAATCCTTAAAGAAGAACTTCAAAAATTGCTTGATGCAGGGTTTATATATCCTATATCAGACAGTGAATGGGTTTCTCCATTAGTAATAGTTCCTAAGAAAAATGGGAAATGGAGAGTATGTGTGGATTATAGAGCCTTAAATAAAGCTACTCAAAAAGATCACTTTCCATCACCATTCATCGATCAGGTGTTAGACAATTTGTCAGGGAAGAAATTTTTCTCATTTTTAGATAGTTTCAGTGGGTATAACCAGATCAAAATTCCACCCCAAGATCAAGATAAAACCACTTTTACTAGCCCTTGGGGAACCTTTTCTTATAGAGTTCTCCCATTTGGACTATGTAATGCACCAGCAACCTTCCAAAGAGCAGTTATAGGAATCTTTTCTGATATGGTTAATGACTCTATGGAAATTTTTATGGATGACTTTACTCCTTATGGTGTTTCTTTTCAGGAAGCATTACAAAACCTTGAGAAAGTGCTTAAACGATGCATACAAGCCCAACTCTCCTTAAGTACAGAAAAATTTCATATGATGATGAGTGAAGGAATAGTGCTTGGACATTTTATCTCATCTCAAGGAATTCAGGTGGATCCATCCAAGATACAAGTCATTATAGACCTTCCTACTCCCAAAACCCAAACAAAGGTAAGAAGTTTTCTAGGACAAGCTGGATACTACAAAAGATTTATCAAAAACTTTTCCAAAATAGCTTCTCCCCTGTTTGTGTTACTGATGAAAAATGATGAATTCAAATGGACTAATTCTTGCCAGGAAGCATTTAATACACTTAAACATCAGTTATCTATAGCTCCTATTCTTAGAGGACCTGATTGGACACTTCCATTTCATATATCCTCGGATGCTTCAGATACTGCAATAGGAGCTGTCTTGGGACAAGAAGAAAATCATCTCCCTTATGCTATTTATTTCATTAGCAAGAATATGACTCCTGCTAAACTCAATTATACAGTTACCGAAAAGGAATTCTTAGCAGTTATCTATGCTATTAATAAATTTAGACATTACATTACTGGCTACTCTACTCTTGTCCATACTGATCACTCAGCTATCAAATATTTAATGAACAAACCTATCACAAATGCTCGAGTCACCAGATGGTTACTATTACTGCAAGAATTTGATATTACAATTGTAGATAGACCAGGAAAAGAAAATGTAGTTGTTGATTTCCTTTCTTGGTTAAAACATGATGATGATACCCCAGTAGATGATTCCTTTCCTGATGAATATCTATTTGTAGTATCTGCTCACTCACCTTAGTATGTAGACATCGCTAATTATTTGGTTGCAGGTAAGTTACCACCACACTTATCCCACCGAGAGAAAAGAAGAATCATTCAACAAAGTGCTAGGTATAGCTAGATAAGTGGGTGTCTTTTCCACATAGGACCTGATCAAGAAATCCGAAGGTGCATTAGAGAAGATGAGGTTTATAATCTACTAAAAGCTTGTCATGATGGCCCTTGTGGAGGGAATTTTGTTGATAAGAGAACAACACATAAAATTCTCAGGATGGGGTACTATTGGCCCTCACTTTTCAAAGATGCAAAGAAATATGTCTGGGCCTGTGATAGCTGCCAAAGAGTGGGAAAACCTAATCATAGAGATGAAATGCAATTAAACCTCCAGATAGTACTTGAACCATTTGAAAGATGGGCCTTAGACTTTGTAGGACCCATTAACCCCCCATCCAATCAAAAAGTTTACATAGTGGTCTGCACAGACTATATGAACAAATGGGTGGAAGCTAAAGCACTCCATAGAGCGACCAAAGAAGCAGTTATAGATTTCTTATTTGAAGACATCTTCATCAGATTTGGAGTGCCAAGAGAATTAGTTACAAATGGAGGACCTCCTTTCACTTCTCATGGCTTTAAAGCCACACTTCAAAAGTATTATATTCAACAAAGAATAACTACAACATACCACCCCCAAGACAATGCACAGGTGGAAAGAAAAAATAAATTAATAGAAGCCATTCTCACAAAACAGTGAAGGAAAACAGAAAGGACTGGTCTCACAGGCTCCCTGAAGCATTATGGGCCTACAGAACTACCTAGAGAAATACTACAGGATTCTCTCCCTATGAATTAGTCCATGTAAAGAGTGTTGTCTTTCCTGTGGAATTTGAAATCAAAACCTTAAGGAATTCTTTAGCTGTCAACCTCGATTTGACCGATGCACAGACAACCAGGTTACAACAGCTTAATGAATTGGATGAAAAAAGACTAGATGCCATTCATCAGACAACTATGATTCAACAGCAAAGATCAAAATGGCATGACAAAACTATCAAGCATAAGCAGTTCCAAAAAGGTAAGTGGGCCCTACTGTATGACTCTTGGTTCAAAGAATTTCAAGGGAAACTACGTACAAGATGGCTTGGACCTTACGAAGTAGACATTGTTTTTCCCAATGGAACAGTAAGGCTCCTCACAATCGATGACTCTAAAACACCGTTACTTGTAAATGGTCATCGACTCCATCTGTACCAGCACCCTATTTCCAAAGAAGATTTTAAGGCTACATGTGTGGCAGACTCTCATTACAACTTTTTAGAGGAGGCTCCTACCCCTCATTGCAATTAATTCTTTTTAAGTTAATTTCTTTAGTATTAGATTAGATTTCGTTTACTAATAATCCCTGTCAAGAAATACCATGTTACAATCGATTTTTGCATATTCCCGATCAAAGCAAAGGCCTACCAAGAAAGTACAATCCTACTTCAAGAAGAGGCAAGCTTTCCCATTGTTGAAACACCACTATTCAACAACTCTTTTCTCTTTCTTTATTGCTAAAACACCATTGTTCAACAACTTTTTGACTCTCCCCACTGCTGAAACACCACTGTTCAGCAACCTTTCACCATTTTCCCCATTGTTGAAACACCACTATCAGCAACCTTTCGCCTTCTCCCCATTGCCGAAACACTACAGTCCGACAATTCTTCACAGTTTCCATTGATGAAACAACACCGTTCAGCAATTGTTTCGCCCTTCTTTCTATTGTTGAAACACCAACTTTTCAACATTTTCTGTCAATAATATTCTTCACTCTCATACTACATTTTGTCCTTCCAGTTAAAAAATCCTTGATACAATTCATCTAACAAATCAAAAGGTCCCCGCCACAGCCACTACATAACTATTATGGACAGGCTCTATATTTTGTTTCAAGTACGAATCAAAAGATAAAGGTGAGGTATGTAAATTTTATGTAAATACAATTAAACTATAGTTAATGAGAAGATTCCAACTCATCATTACCACTCATGTAAAATCCTTATTAGCTGCACTTAAAGGGGGGGGAGGAAATATTGAACTTCTTCACATGAATTAACCACCGCCATTCCTATTTACCATCCTTTCATTTGTTTCACCACCATTTGCATTCCTTCACTCGAAAAACTCACTCTGCACAGAATCTGTTACTCGACTATTTAACGGAGTATTTTACTGAGTTGTTAGCCATGGGAGGCTCTGTTATATGGTATGAACCCGCCACGATAGCCCTGTTAGAACACTATCCCAAAGCCTATCAAATTTTTCTGTAGGCATGATGGCTTGGTTATTTTTAGAGGCTCTAGGGATTTAATCAACAACAGGTTCTCCAATTTGCTCAAAATCTCCAGGAAAACCATTCCATTGTTCAAGGGGTTCAGATTTCAGTTACATAAGAGGATATAGTGCAGTTTTCGGGTCTCCCTACCAATGGCATTCGTATGTTCAACCACAAACATATCATCCTGAATGCCCACCAGGATTTCCTCTTGCCAGGGGAACAAATTGAACCTAAAGGTCGGGGTGTCCGACTAAGTTCATTGCCGCCTCCATGGCTGGAAGTTGCAAAATTCATCAAACACTACCTTACCTGTGAAGGCCGATACCAGGTAGTGTACTAGCATGATTTTTTCCTATTGTCTCATTTAAGGCATGATAGATTGGTGAACATTCCTTATTATTTTCTCGGTTGTCTTAAAAATATGTCGCACTACTGTAAAAAGGCTAAAGATCCCACCCTTTCAGTCACCCATCACTGTCTCGTTCAACTACTTATCCAAAAAGGTTTTTCTGAACAAAACCTTCCACTAAACAATCCACCCATAGATCCCCAAGAAGCTGTTGAAAGTCCTGAAAATCTACAGGAACAGCAACCACAAAACCCTCCAGATTCTCCAGAAATACCTAACAGTCCACCTACAGACCCAATTAGTCCAATTAACCCCCCTACCATACCAAGCCCACCCCACTCTTTTCCAAAATCATCCACTCCTACCCTTCATATTCTTAGCGATGATTTTGAACCAGACAATTCTCCATGTCCCATCATTGAGGAAAAACCCCCACATAAATGAAAGCAAATTCCTTTCTTTCCACCCTTTTTGTAAAGAAAATGAACAAGGGCCTCAACAAGGGCAGCCACTACTACCATTGCCCTAGACCCCCAACCCATCCGACTAAAACCCTGTACACCTCTAACCTCCCAAATGCCAGAATCTTTACCTATTCCACCCATGGGCACTGAAACACAAGAACCATATGTCCAGTATGTTGCGACATCATCTGTTTCAAACCCAATAGCTGAAACACAAGAACCAACTACTCATTCAGAAGCTGAAACACAAGAACCAGCTACCCATTTAGTAGCTGCTCCACAAGAACCAGCTACTCATTCAGTGGCTGAAACACAAGAAACAGCCATAGTTGTCACACAAGAACCAGCTACAGCTGAAACACAAGAACCAACTGATATTGTTATTGAGACATAGGAATCAAATGCCTAGGGAGCTGCAACATTACTTTCTTTACATCAAGAATCTGAAACACAAAAATCAGCTGCCGATCCTGTAGTTGTTCCACAAGAACTAGCTAGTGAGGCTGTGACTGCTACACAAGAACCAATCACTCCTCAACTAGAACCAACAATGACCTCTATCTTATAAGAAAATGAGTTTCTAAAGTCTGAACTGGAAGCCTACAAGTAAGAGCTAGCCATGGCAAAGGAAGCCTATGAGAATGAACTTAACCTATACACCCTAGCTTGCATAGCAACCATATCAGAGGGAACTACAGTAGAGAATCCGTGTAGAGAATATATGTGCAGTCAATGTGGGGACATCTACTATCAAGAAGGCTACAAAGTAATTCAAATTCCAATGCCAAGATCTTCCCCTGCACCTTCAATTGTTGTAGTCAAAGAAGAACACCATGTTGTTACATAAGAACCAACAGAACCTTCCAAAATTAAGACTGAGCCCTGACCTGCAACAAATGTCAAAACTGAAACCCCTGCTTTTGTTAATAAAGCTATACAAACATTTCCTATTGATGAATCTACCCCTCCCAGCCAGATCAATACCCAGACCTTTGTGGAACAAGCCACTCAGAACCTACCACAGCCTACTACTTGCAACGCTGAAACACAAACTCAGCCATGGGATGAGCAGGCAATAATACAAAAATGGAAAAAAGAGTCTGCTGTTACACAGGCCAAAAGCCTGCAGGAACACAGAAAAATCTGGATAAATCATATATACTCAAATTGGGAAGCTTTGGAGTGAACACACCAAGAATCTCGTACCCTTAAGAAACAAAATAAAGAGCTAAAAGGAAGATTGCTCCTGATATTTGACTTGGCACAAAAGCTATTGGCTGCAAGGAAACCATCCTACAATTACTCTATGTTCCTAATGGAATGACTTACATGGTTTCAAATCAAATCAGTCAAAGAAGGCAGACCCCATGCAGTATTAAATCTAGCAAATTTTATCAAAACCTTTGTAGAAGCCTCTGCTATGGATCAACACCTCCTCTGTGAGGCATATTTTCATAATGAGGCCATCCCTGAGAACATGCAGCTTAATATTAACCCTCTGGTCAGTGACATCCAGATTCAGGCACTTACCTCCTTCCTTAACAATTAGATTATATGGGAGGATGACTTCCTAGCTGCCAAGCATAATGAGGATAACCGCCTTCTCTGGATAAGGCCACAGCCACAAAATGTTGCCACCTTTGTTACAGAATATTATTAGTTTTTAAAGAAACCTGGGATGACTCAACACATTCAACAATTACAGACATCAGTGTTTCAGGAGTGTCAGCATTTCATTAAATCAACATACATTGCTGCCCTATAGGCAAATAACATGTTTTGGCAACAATCTACTGAGAAAAGACAGGAACACAATCCTTTTAGCCCCACTAATCTTAAGATAGAAATTTCTAGGGTACCTAGCTACATCAAGTGTGTTCAGCAATGTGCTGAAAGCTGGATAGGGTACCAGTTTCATTTTCCTATCCTCTAGATGCCAGCAGAGAAATATCAAGTCCATTATAAGTTGCCCAAGAAAGCCGAAACAACATCTTGGCAAAGGTTACAATGCATTCAAGGGTTCAGAGCTCCAACATACATCACCTTCCACAAATACTGCTTGAGTAACTTGCACGCTCAGAGTCGGTATTCAGATTCTGACTCAGAGTGAAGTTGCCTGAGGACATGCAACATTTTAAGTTGGGGGGGATGTTAGGACCATACAATGTACCTTTTTGGCCACACTTTTTTCTATCTTTACACCTTGTTTCACTCACATTTAAACTCACATTATCACCTTACCCTATCTTTCCAAAGGTATATAACTCTCTTCTCTTTACTATATGTTTAATTCGTTTTGCATATAATTTTACATTACTCTCGTACTTAACCATTGATCAGAAATGTATAAGTGTTGAAACAATTTGAACTGCAGATTAGCATTGAGGCTTGTTGCTGAAACAACAAGAAGCTGTTACACAGTCCGTGGTCAACGATGTTGAAACAACAACTCACACAGATTGACCACAATAGCCGCACCTTGAGCTAGCATTAACCATTGTTGTTGCCTGAGACCAAGTTGTTGGAACAGTCAGAACGCAAATCCCATGGCTGAAACAACCCGCGATTTGTGATGCTGAAACAACATACACAGCAGTAACAAGAAGACAAATAAAGAAGTTGTTACTCCAGCCGCAACAGCAACACCTCACTCAGCTCTTGTAATAGCATTCTATTGTGGGAGACTAGGATATCCTATTCTAATTTAGAAAGTCGATCTGACTAAGAATAGGACTCAGATGTACACCTGTAATTTGTTGATCAAATTGTATCGCAGGGATTCAAGAAATCATCATTAGAGATCATCTTCTTTTTGCTAAGAAAGGATTTCACAGAGAGGGACGTGTTTCACTTCAGATTGTAATGTAACACAGTTGGCAGATGAATAAAAGATTGATCTGAGCATTTTCCTCTAGTTCCTTTCGTTTCAGGGGAATCTTGTGAGAAGGGAGGGCCCACCTTCTTCACAAGATTCACCCGTTAGCTTTGTAGTGTGTTAGTGTTATTTCTTTTTATGCCTTGATTAAATTCTGTTTTGCTGAAACACTACTTTACTGAACTCTATCTTGCTAAAACTCTTCTTTACCGATTGTTACATTGTTTTCATATGATTCATGCTTGGGTAAATGTTAATCATTCTAGTTAGCAATCCTGCTTGGTGAATTTATGAAAGTGTGCTAATCAGAAATAGGTGCTGAAGATTCCTGCTTCAGGAATAGGGCCATGTTCCCTGTTAAGAGATAGTTAGCCTTCAGTGTGTGTCAATTATTTTAGTTAAGCAATGATTTCATGAAGTGTGATGATCGGAAACAGGTGCTGAAGATTCCTACTTTGGGAATAGGGTCTTGTTCTCTGGTTACATAATAGTTGGTCTTTCCTGTTGCAGCATCTTGTTGTTATTTTAATGTAATCCAGGATTCTTCAATTAATCATTTCTTTAAACTTTGAGCTTTGCAATAGGTAGGTTTCTTTCGTGTAATTCAAGTTAGAACTTCAGTTGTTCAAGGCAAAGTGTGATTAATATGTTCTTACTACAACTCTAGGTTTCTTTTGAGAGTGAGCATATATAGTGTGTGATTACCTTTGAAATAAACAGACTTCCTCGGGTTGACAATTTATGTAACACTTGATTGTTTAGTTAAATAAGAAATTATAGTGACCAACCAAAGGGAAGTATTTTCCTTCAAAATATTTCTATATTTAAACCTTGTTGTCTGCTAAGCATCAATTGAATAATGAGTTGTGATAATTAGCCACATTTTTGCAAAGATTTCCATCTTCTTTTTCTCAAGGCATATTTAATAGCAACTACTCTTAAACCTTCACCACTAGAGGATATAAGGAAGTGATACCTTAACCATCAAACTTAGAGGTTACTCATACAATTTCCCCAAGAACCTTGAGTAAGTGAGTAAAGTATCTTTATTAAAGAGTAACAAGGAGGTATGATTAGCGGTTAGCCATGGAAACATCACAATAACTAAAAAGAAAAAAGAAAGTGAGTTGAGCCTAAAGATACCTTTTTGTTCTTTCCCAATGGTACCATCTACTAAACACTAAAAATGCTTGATTATAGCATATCTTTAGATAGGATACGTTCGCTTAAGTACCCATTATATCAGGACAATATCTAAGGAATATATAAAGGAGAGTCATCCTCTAACATAAATACCATCCCAATCTAAAAAAGAGAAGAAAAAAAGAGAAGTTTTTTTTTTCTAGAGTTGTCCCCCCATCTTCTTGCACAAAGAAATCTTTATATTAAAATATTAAAAGATGGTGGGCCAGTCTTTGAGGGTGTAAGAGGCTAACCCACTGAGATATTGAACAAGTTTCTTGGCAGCAAGTATCGGCCTGTGGTATGACTAGGTAAACCCATCAGAGTACTGAACAGGCTTGCTGGCAGCAAGACGTTCTACCTAGCGAGGATGATAATCTGACAAAAAAAAGATATAATAAGTAATTCCTAAATCTTAAACTTGTCCTGATGTACAACATTACTTGTAGACAAAGCTGATAAGAAGTATGTATGGTTAAGCTAAGGTTAATGAACTCCATAAATCTTCCATTGGGAACTAACTTTGAGACTATATTAAAACTCTCTCCCCTACCTCTTCTTAACTATATGTAGGATGTTCTATCCTATAGGTGGGGCCATATTATAACTGTCTCGTCAGACCGATATGTGAAATTTATCTCTACACTTAACAAGCTGTAAATCTTCGGCTATTAGGAGAATTTACTAGTTTCCTATATTTTTTATTATGAGGTGTCACAATACTTAGGAGTGGGAGAGGGGTTTCATGAGCTGACAAATGACAATACTACCTATCTATAATCCATGAGAAGAATAAGTAGAATCTTTGTAAAAATATATGTATATTGTTTTCATGATATGGGTTATTATATCAACAGTTATTTTTTATTGAAATGTTAAAATCACTATGTGTTATAAACCTATTGTACATTTCTTTGACAAACCACTTAGCTAGGTTTTTTTTACAGACTGTTCATTACATATTTGTGATTACTTGCTTAGAGATAGAGGAACAAATTGTTATAATATGTGAGCATGATGACAAAGCAAGTAGCAGTGGAACACTCTTATCCTGTCTCTGCTCATGTTCACCTTGATTGTCAAAAGTGTTTAAGACTGAGTGTTATGGATAAAACATCCATTACAGGATGAACAAATTCCATTTTGCACAAGAGTACCATATGGAGTGCCATATGGAGTGCCATTTGGAATACCATATGGGGTTCCATGAGGATGACTATATGACGTACCATATGAAGGATCAGATGAGGTGTGCACACAGAGTAAGTGATCATAATTGCAGGTAACCAGGAATCATTTGACTTAATCTAACTGTTTAGTTGTATGATGAGATGGATTAAATGACATTTGATAGTTAAATGATACAATCTCTAAATACATTTTTGTGATCAAATGTCCAAGTCGAATACTTGGACATTTATGAAATTCTCTCATCATTACAATTGCCTCCAAAGGACACCCTTCGAGAAAGTTTGAGTTCAAAATCAGTGTAGTCATAGTCACACATGGAAACTCATGTGTGATGAATTCATCAACAAATTCAACTGTTTCCACCTTGAGCGCATTCACTCGTACATGAAAGTTGTGTTGTGCTCATCCTCTGCCCATTTTCACTCGTCCTCTGCCCAAATTCACTCCTATGCCCAATTCTTCTCCTATGCTCATCCTTCGCATTGTAACCATGCCCAAATGATATGATCCTTCCTTCTATTTCGACCTCTTGGCTATCCCCGAATTCACACAGTGTAGGGAGGTCTTCCTTTGCGCAGGATGGGGACCGTTCTTGTCCTGTCTGCAGGGCCACGATGATGATGTTTCACTACAATTCACCCTTGGGTTCAATGGGAGGATGGCGTGTGTGGGGTATCTGGATTTCTTGGTCTCTGAAGGTGTCAATCATTGGTTTAAGCACCACCAATTGCCACGACCAAGCTACAATAGAGTTTTTAAGCCTAATCTTCAAAACGTTTCTGGAGTTAAGGGGTACTCCAAAGAATGGATTAAAGATAAGTCAGTTAACCCCCTTCTTTTCATCACTAGAATTATCACTTGTGAAGGTAGATACTCTATTTTTAAAGCTTGTTATTTTTTACTGTTATCTCATTTCCAATTTAACAAGCCTTTGAATTTTCCTTTTTACTTCTTGAAAAGTCTTGAAAAGATTTCTTCCCAAGTATGAAAGAATGTGGCCAATCCTCATAACATCCTATTCCACCATGGCCGCATCAAATTTCTTGTCATAGCCAAGTTGGAAAAATAGGGGAATATGTAGGATGAATTCATCTATCAATTCTCAAACCCCCATATCACAATCAAGACCAACAATAAAACACTTGATCTAGGGACTATTAATCCATCCAAACCCCTTTCTCCAAAGACTACAAACCCTCCTACTCAAGATATCCCTCTACTGGAACAAAAGACCAAGAAACTTCTTGATACCCCTACAACTTCATTGGGCAAGAAGACTACAAAGCCTATTGACAATTCTCCAATGCCCTCAACATCTATTGATCCTGCACCCAAGAAGTTACAAGAGGCAATTCAAAGAGATTTCCCTGTAGTCTCTAAAAATAGGATAGGAGCCAATCGGTTCAAAGGAGGATATTTTTGAAAAAGTACTCGAAATGCAAGTGGGAAGCCTAATGTAAAACACCCAAGAACTTAAGATCCTATCCAAGTATATTCAATCTTGAAATCCCCCATAAAAGACTTACGGAAGATTCTGTAGAAGAGTTGGAGCCTGATAAAAAAGTAAAATATGAACCCATTCCCCCTCATGAACCCTCTGTTACTCCTAGCTCACAGATACCTACACCAGATCCCAAAGTCGATAGACTCTCTACATCCTTCAAGGGATCAATCCCTCCTCTGAGCTATCTGATCATACTCTAGTCATTGAAAAATTACAACAAGAAAATGTTCAACTGTCATGATAGTTCGAAGAGAGGAAGACCATGGATAGGCATCTCCACCATGACAATACAGTATTACAAGAAAAGGTGAATTCCCTCCAATGATTGGTTAATCAAATGACCAATGAAAATTGTAGCCTCTGTGCACAATTGAAACATCGTAAGAGGGCCAACGCAAAGTCTTCAGGGCCAAAAGCCTCTAAATCTAATCTATCCCCTTCTCAGCAAGTCTAGTCATATTGGGTAATTCATTTGTTTTGCAGTGGGACCTGCAAATCCTTAGGCATGGGAATAATGTTGGGCTCATGTTTTGATTGTTTTGTGATGATTATTGAATCCTTTTTGTACCGGTATTATATGTGTTATTAACCATTTTGAAGAAGTTTTTGAAGGATTTTGTATCAATTTATCATGGCTTTATAACAGGTATGCGCAATTGATGTTTTGCAATGGTTTTGAGTTAGAGTCAGTTTGATTTGATGATTATGAGGATCTAATGTGTGATCTGTGTGTCACAGGGAGAATTCACAATGCAATTTTCCATCTGGTAGCTCATTCGACACTTCATCCAACACCCGATCTAGTACTACATCTGGCACATGATCTAGGACTTGGAGCATAGGCGAGTTGGCGGTTGGGGTATTGGCGACCTGGGTTTTGTGCACCCTCTTGGCCTCCAACTACTAAGCTCTTGACATCTCAGATTAAGCATTTATGTTGATCATTGAGGGGCTCGTTCAGTTTCTAGAAGCCAAAGGCTGTTAGAGTGCATTTAATTGGATTTACCATTTTTATAGGAGGTCGACCCTTCGAGTTGTCGACCTCTCGAATTGTAATCATTATAAATACCACCAGTAGTGGCTGTTAAATTTTTAATTAAAATAATGTACCAAGGCAAGTGTTTCTCTTCCCTAGGAGCCTAAGGGGGAGAAAGTGCCTAATGTGGGTCCTAGTCATTTAATTTGTGAGATGCAAATTAAAAGGTGAATTTATGAATAAAGTAAGGGTGAGTGAAGAGAAATCAAATCTCAGCCACCCATCTAATCTAATCTCAATCGTTATATTAGAAAACCCCTCTCCTTCCCTCATGAGGTCGACTATGGCAAGAGGGTGCATCCATTCTTGGATAGTTCATTCATTTCTTGTTGAGAGAGAAAGATAGAGCTGGGAGAGGTCGAGCTTGAGAAGAGGGACAACATTTGTTGAAGGAGAGCATGCATCCCAAGGAAAAGAGTGGCATGGATTTCAAGGTAGTAGACAACAAGGAAGAACAGGCCATACCGTATGGATTTCTGAAGGTCGTACAACCATTAATGTGCACAGTTTTCGAGGGAGACAACAACAAGACTTTCTAAGGGTATTAGCATGCATCCCAAGGCTATCGTACAGTGTTTTTCAAGCACAAAAAATGAGGAGGGTGCTGGCCACGATTTTCTGGGCAAGAAAATCCATACAGTCCGTATGGACCTACACAAAAATCAAGAGGCCGTACTGTCATAAAATTTGGGCATGTTTTTCTAAGGTATTGGCACATTTTTCAAGGTATTGCTCTGCTGGAAATATTTGTACAATTGCAGCAGAAATTTAGCATGCAAACCGAGGACAATCCATACAGCATTTAATCTTGTAACAACCATACAGTGGTACGGATTTATGGTTCAGAAATTGAGAAGCAAAGCTACAGGAAGTCCAGATAAGTTTGTAAATTTTCTGAAGATGAATATGCTGTAGAAAAATTTCTCAGAAGCTCAATAATAATAAAAAGCCCTCTCTCACTGGTTTTCCCCTTGTGGGTTTTTCCAGGTGTTACCCATGATTTTGGTCTTCATGATGATGTATGGATGATGGTTTACTTAGGTTCTTCATAAGAACTTTCTCCTAAGAAAAGTTACTTTCTTCTCTTTCCAGAAATATCATTTTTGAAGGAGGTTCGCAGGCTACTAGTATATTTGCCTGCGAGAATGCATGATTCTCGCAGGCTGCCTTAAGACAGGGTGCGATAAGTTTGCACTGTGTGTAACTGCTAGGGTGTGAACTCTTTCTAAAGCAATGAAAAGGATGAATTCTAGAAGCTTCTATAAGGGAATCTTCTAGAAGGATGAGATGGCATTCGAATGGTTATCCTAGTACTGGATTCCCTGATTTCTTGGGATCATTCTTATCCAAGTAACTAATTCATTCTCTCCTATATATTGAGGGAATTCTCATGGAAAAGGTTAAGAAAACAAGGTTAAGCAAGATTCATTGGAGAATTGGTGAAAGATTGTGTGAAGGATTGATGCTACAACAGCTAAGAACTACAGGACGATTAGTCCTGATGATGAATCCCGATTCGGATTCGAAACGTCGATGACAAAAATGACACCAACTGTGGATTATCCGGCAACTAATCTCGAAACTACAGAAAGTTTATCAAAAGTGGTTGATCTTCTTCATGCAAGTGAGCAAGTGTGTGTGTCAGAGCCAAGGGCCATCGAAAGGAAGTTTGTGACATCAAGGCTCAGGTTGTAATCTTTACTTTCCACTAATATGATACAGTAATATGTCCCTTTCCCATAAAGCTTTTTCCACTTTATTGTATAATTCCTTGATCATATACATAGATTGACTGTTGAATATATTGAGTTGTCTTCACTCCGATTGGTTTGAGTTGTCTTGGTCTTAACTGCACAAGAGAATTGGAGAAAAGTTGGAGCAACAAAGACCATAGGAAGCGATAATAAGGTATGTTCTTAGTTCTTGCCTCCTATTTAATTCAATGGTCAAAATCTAGGGAAAGAGTCATGTTCTGTCTTGCTTTGTTCTAGATCCAGGTGGATCTAGGGAGATCGGTTTGTGTCTGCACTTACAGATTTATCTAATAACAAAATTGGCGACTCCACTGGGGAACAATCCCATTTTCTTTCTGGTTTTTTGTGTTTTTCTCTGGCCATTTGATCTGGTTTCATTTTTCTCCTATCCTATCAATATCTGAGTCTTCAGAATATCCTGATAGACCTTCTGGGTCCAGAAGCCTTTGTCAATTTTGCTTCAATTTTCAAATTTTTTATTATGTTTAGGAATTCTTGCACTGCACTTCATTGCAGCCTGCGAGAATTGGTTAGGTTCTCACCCTGCCTATAGGTTTCAGTGTGAGGTTCTCGCACCCTGCTCAAGGGTCACCTGCGAGAATCAGTGATTCTCGCACTGTGTAACATTGCTTACCTATGAACACGATTTTTCAAAATTTTTGAATTTGAGTTTTGGTCTTTCTAACTGCCTAGATCAGTTGGATTACCTCTTATGAGTTTATTGGACCATTGATTGATATATTTCTTGCTTTAGTTTGCATGCATGAACAATCTTAGGATTTCAAGGTTTTTCTTGTCCTTTATGTCTTGACTTTCGTTTCTTGACTCTTCTTGGCAAAACCATTCTCTCTGACTTCAGATTCTGAGTGTGTTTGATTATTTGAGAACCAGTGATTGGTTGAAAGTTGAGTACTTGGTTTTTCTCTTTTTCTTATTGGTTTGAAAGATCATTTTCTTGTGTAATTGAAAAGACTACTTTGGTTTGCTCTTTATTTTTGCTTTCATTGAAAGAGTTGATTGGGTTTGTCATTGTTTGATTCTTTGCGTTTTGCTTTTCTGTATTCTCATTGGCATAGTGAGGATCCTTTTTGAAAAGTAAACAAAAGGTTTTTCTTTCAAAAATTCTTTTCATTTTAGAAAACATTGAAAATCAAATTACTGAGATTGTTGAAGTATTTGAAAAAGACACAATAGAGCATTGTCATTTGATAAGTGATTGTTTGTATTTGAATTTTAAAGGAAATTTTGCATGGTAGTATAGGGTTGATCTGGAAAACTTTCTCTCTCTCCCATACATAGGGTTCATTGAATGAAAAGTAATATATTTCATTCTCATCCTTGCATTGTTTGGGTCAGAGTCATACAACATAAGTTTCATTTCCGTTACCTTTGAGTAAACAACATCTCTTAAGAACATTGCGTAATAATAAAATTTATCTAGTAACTCTTTTCTAGGGCTCTTTTACCCCAACATTTAGCTAGGCTAGCGCTTTGGAGTAGGAAGAGAGATACACTCTCCAAAAGAACAAAACACACAATAGCATCTTGTGTTAGGGAGTGATAAATTCCATTTGCAACATCTTGTCCTGGGAAGCCCTTCTCACACAAGGGTCAAACACTAGGTCGCATTGATACTAGCAGAGTTACTCACCCTACTTTGTTGGTGTCAGTGTAGAGATTGCACGTATTATGGGGATCACTCGGAAGGTATACCCACAATGATGAGTGGAATCCTTTTGAGTTGATTGCGAGCTAGATACCCTGCCCTTCTGTGTGGATCAGACTATCGATTGTTCCCCCAGGATTTATTGTTGTTGGTGGTGACCTTAGTGGCTTATCTTTCTAGGTTCTTACCCAAGGTGACTGTGGAAGGGAAAGTCTTCACGGTACCTGGAATTGACGTTGACCAAAATTACTCGAGCTCCTTGGAGGGTATACCCACGATTATGTGTGGGAGCTTTCACCAGGGTGTAAGTCCATTAAGCATGTCGTTAGCATAACTTTTCCATCCTAGCCCTGCCCCTTCTCATCTCGTTGTTGCGATGTTGGATTTCATCACCAACTAGTGGCTTCGAAATTAGAAGGTATTGTTTGTTTGGTGTTGCTTCCTAGCTTTTGTTTACTAGCGCGTGTTGTTTGTTTCTCGAAGTTGACCATAGGATTTTCTTCATGAAGTTTGTCACTCATCTACAATGGCTCCTCCACGTCGTTCACGTAGAATGCAGGGTTTATCTCTAGAGCATCTGGAAGGTTCACAACCCTTTCCCACAAGCACACCTGGAGGCTCTCCGACGCAGAATGAAGTCCCAATCGTCACCACACCACAAGTGGAACGCAATGACTCTCTAGAACGTTTTCACATTACAAATACTCAAGAGGATTTCCGACTTCCCAGTGATTCTTAGCACCCTTTTAGACGCCTGAATTCTTTTGGAGAATTAGTTGTTACTTCTTCTGTATCACCCGTTGGGCCTTTTACCGGTGTAGAAGGCTAAGATCCTTTTTGGTCTACAGGTGATTTCCGAAGGACCCTTTTTAGTCCTGGTTCGACTGTGGTCTCTGAAATCAACCCTCCGGTGTTTTCTGAGACAGAGACCGTACTAGTGAATACCACTTATCATTTTACTCTCCCTGTCGAGATGGCCCATCTTGCAAATACTACGAGTGTCCCAACCGGGTTCACTATAGCTGGTCTTGTTCTTATAAACACATAACGAACGCTCGATGTCACTCTGACACTACCATCCAGATACCATGCGTTGAATGCTTTGTTGAATGCTTCTGTTCCAACACCTCCGCAAACCCCATCTGGTAATCCTAGTGGTCCTTCTTTTCATGGGCACCCTATTCCCAGTTTTATTCCAACACTCCCTCAATTTTCTTCTGGAAATCCTAATCCTAGTGGCACTATCCCATCCTTTACACCAAACTTGTAGATTCTTGTTGGTGGACAAGGTGGTACGATTCCTCTTACTGGACACATTCCAATTATTGCATTGCCATCGCTTGGGACACAACTATCGATTAGAACTCTGTCTACAATCAGGGGACTAACCTCACCTTTTGGAAAAAATATACCTCCCTCTTTGGCCCAGTATTGGAATCAGATGATACAAAATTCTCAAACGACTGGGGGGCAGCAGTTGCCTGTCCCTACTATAGGCCAACCATATCCAGGTATACCCAATCCTATTTGGGGTACGAATGCTCAAACTCATGTCCCCACTCAAGGATACAATCCCCCGAGTTATTATCCTCTCCAGCCACCACCGAATCAGCCTGGGTCTTCCCATTATGGGCAGACTACTTATGGTCCTACTGGTTTGCCAATGAGGCTTCCACCTCAAAGCCACCAGTACCTGTAGGTGAATCGACAATTACCTTTTCTTTCTACTTTGGATTTGCCAGATTTGTCTAGGATTTTGAATGATCCTAGTCGTCATTCTCCCCAATGGCCTGTTATTCCAACCAAGCTTCCATCGGACATTCCTAAATTCGACGGTAAAGTGGAGAGGACCCAAACAATCACGTTATGACTTTCCACCTATGGTGCTCATCCAACTCATTGATGGATGACTCTAATCGTCTACGTATTTTTCAACGAACCCTTACAGGTTCTGTTGTGAAGTGGTATATTGAATTGCCATGAGGTTTATTCTCTGATTTCAACACCCTAGAGATGGATTTCCTTATGCATTACCAGTTACCGATCCATTATGATATAGGGACTGAGATTTTGACTTCCTTAAAACAAAACAAAGGAACTCATATATCTGATCACGTCCATGAGTGGTGAAGGAGACAATGTCTCATTAAACTTGAGCTCCCTGATCAGTTACTGGCAGAATGGTTTACAAAATTATTTGTGAATGAAATCGGTAAAGATATTTCCATGGGTGGCGTTGTCACGGAAGAGCAGGCTATAAGTTGTGCTCAATATTTTGATCTCATTTATTCACAAACGGGCACTCTTTATGATTTACTACCTGATTTACCTCGTCCTAATGCTTCCAGCACTTCAACTACTCCAGCTGCTTCACATGCGGCCGACGGTGTGATTGGTACTGCCCAATCCCAATCACATTCTGTTTCAAGGACAAACCCTAAGTCTGCTTCTTCTAATGTTCCAAATGCTCCATCTCCTGCCACTCCCACTGGTAAAACTTCTGAGGTAAATGTCATCCAATCTACCCCAGCCGGTAAAAACAAATCTAAAAAGAGGAGAGGCAAGAATAAGGAGGGAAAAAATAATAATCAAGCAGAGAAACCTAAAACTACCCTTGTTGATGACCGGGATAATCGCAAACCTCGATACCCTTTCCTTATCTGTGGTGATGATCACTACACGAAGGATTGTCCACGACATGACAAGGTCACTAAATTCCTTCAGGGAACCCCAAAACCCCCTACACCGGCTGTCTTGTCCCAACCATTCCCATCTCAACAATAGGCTCAGTTGGTCATTCATGACCAACCATCCTCTTCTACTACATCACATGTTTTGATGTGTATTGGTGATTCTAAGCAGAACAACGTTGCACTCACGACTAGAGCCAAAGATTATTCTCCATCTAAGGAGAAGGTTGACGATTTACCTCCTGCTTTGGTACAACCCTCTCCAACGACTCCACCTACTACTGATCCTCTTCATTTCAAACGACCGATCCTCGACACAGTTCTGCGACCCCCCCCCTAAGGGTGTCGTTAAGAAATCGAATTTCAATCCTCATGCTCGTGCAGCCTAGAACTATAGCATTGTTGAAGATTTGGCCCAGGCACCTTCAGCGATGTCAGCCCTTGAAGTCCTTCAGTCTTGTCTTGCACAACGGAAGGCACTGTTGAAAGCTATAGGTGGAATTGACCCAAACGATACGAATTTGATAATATTTAACTTGGAAGATCACATTCCCAGGTTCCCTGCTCAACTCGCATTCCAGATACAAGTTGTTGTCTCTGACAAGAACATTTGCCGAACTGTTATAGATGAGCATGCCTCGACATGTGTAATGTCTTTTTCTTGCTGGAAATCCATTGGCTCTCCTCCCTTGAACGAATCACACAATACTATTAAAGCCTTCAATGGCCCTGGTTTTAAGCCTTACGGCGTTCTCCCTAAAGTGACTACCGTGATCAGTGATGATAGCTTGGGGAACACCAAAATGAGCTATGACGTGGTTAAAATGAAACAAGGTTGCAATCTTTCTAGTGACAGCCGATAGACTTTGTAAGCTTCATGTGTGTGTCAAGAACCAGGAGCACATCTAATCAGAAACCTGTGAATAACCAAGAATCTGCAGAATATCATATATATCGATTCTAAGGTAGGCATTCCCATACTCAAATCACAGACTGATGACATTATAGACATGGGTCATGGCCACCAATCATACACCGTGGATCCATGCCGTCAAAATATAGCATAGCCACCTGAATACACTGTGGATCTATGCGAGAACTTTTTAAATCAAGACGACATAGCCACAAAACATACACAGTGGATCTATGTGTCACAAATTATACATACTCCATCGCAACCTGGATCACAAAAATAATATCCAGGGTCTTCAATCTCATCTCCGAAAGTACGAATCTAACCATGTGATTACAAGTGTTGAAGTCGAACATGGTAGAAACCACTTGATTACCGGTCATTGATAAAACCGTTAACAAGTGCGAGGGAAATCACCATTGATGTCAATGACTCCCAAGGTACTATAGTACAATCCATTGAGTGTGAATAAATGAGTTGATGTCAAACATCTGATGGAATCTTTCGATCAGGGGTCAATGATGTAAACCCACTGTCGAAAGTGAGGAAACCTGCCATTGAGGCATGCAAGTTCCAAGGTACCAAATAATTTCTAAGTCTTGATTCTGGATAATGAGCTGAAGTCGATGGAACAAAACTCATCACAAGAGGGACTTGATGTATCCCCCATCAATGGCAGGAAATGAGTAACAGAGTTTGAAGGTGAAATAGAGCATTTTTCAAATTGGACTGGACACAGGGAAGGCCGACATGGAGAGAATGGATAACTATAGATGGCCGACTCAATATAGGTTTCAGATGGAATTCTCTTGAACATATGAACGACACGACCAATGATTTGGCAACATTGACTCAAAGACGACACAGGGAATGACCTTGTAGCAAATCGAATAGAGACAAATGGATTTCCCAAACCGGCTTCAAATGCGATGAATAGGGGGTGTCATGTTCAAGAGCGACACTTACTGCCAATCAATATGAAGATGAAAACATATCCCTTTCCCAAATTTCCCCCCACCATTTCTGGCGAGTACCTCTTTATTTTTATGCAAGCTTGAGGAGGATAACATATGCTTGTTGATGTAAGCTCATCCTTCAGACAAGTCCCTCGGAGTATGTTTAACAAACCCTAAGAAGGAGTGGTTCAGTCCCATCACGAGTCTATCAATGTTTGTTTAACGAGTCTAGAGATAGAAAACTCGAAGCTTTTCAAGATTATAGAGTTTGGAAAAACACTTAAAAGATAACTCTCTCAGTTCCTTTTTCGTAAAATAGTCTGGATGAGACTGAAAAAGAGATAAATTATCGCTCACCAGACGCATACTTCAAATACTTTAGCGAGCATGAAAAATAGCAAGGACGCTCGATGATCTTTTCATGTTTAGAGAGTCTGAAAAGAGCTTAAAGATGACTCCAGGGGGGTTCCTTTTTCGTATAACCTTGTTGAGCCCGAAAAAGTGATAAAAGTATGCTTGATCGCGTTCTCATGTATTTACGAGCGCAAGAACAGACAAAAACGATGCTCGAGGTTTTTATGTAAAAACCATAAAAAACAATCAAAAACATGTGATAACAAAGAAAAACATGTCCGTAACCCTGTATTGAATCATCAAAGTCATCACGCCTGCAAGAAATACACTCAACATGACATTAGGGATTAGGGTTTAGTCGATAAATAATCATAAAAACCCAAAATGATATAGTAAAAGTAAATAAAATGAGTAAAATCTCTTTTTTACCACACCATTTTACATTTCCACTATTGAGCTCCAAAAAACCCCTATTTTACCCTCCGATTTCAGCATTAGATTGTGGGAGCTACGAGAGACCATTCAGTGAGCTGTCTGCGGCATTAAGGTAGGCTTTTCATCCTTAACATTTTCATGGTTTTATTTTGTCATTTCATTGGTTAAATTTCCATTTTTAAGATGTTTTTCTAGGCCCTATATGCGTGCTATCATTCTCGCAGGCAACCCATACAGGGCCTGCGAGAATGATGCATTCTCGTAGGTGAGCCTTAATCCACCTGTGAGGTTCTCGTACTGTGCAAATGGGGCACCTGCGAGAACCGCAAAGCCCAATTTTTTTTTAAATTTTTAGCCAAATGAAAAAGATCTAAAGCATGAAAAAGTTATTAATCCTCCTTTTATGTTCCTTGTGCAAATAATTGGCCATAAACATGGTGCTTGAGTGGCGTGAAAGGGAACATGAAGAGGATAATGCAATGGCTGAGAATCATCCTCCTACCATAGCTGCATTGAGATATTGTGGGCTCTTGAAATACTTTCGCATCCCGGGCATGAGGGCCCAAGTCATACTACTAGAGTACCTGGTCCGTATGTGGGACCCAGATCAACAAGTTTTTCATGTGGGAGCTCACACACTATCCATAGACATTGAGGACATTTACTTCCTGATGGGATTGTCCCGACACGGATACTATGTGAGCCTGACCAGTAGTAGAGGTGGTGGGCTAAAGATGAGTGAGTACTGCAATCAATACTACGTACCCGAGGCTGAAAGGAAAAAAGGAAAAGTGGCTATTTTGGGGGTACAAGACTTAACCCTTCATACTATCCTTTTCACTATAGCTCGGATGGCTGGGATTTTTTCTCCTCATATGGCATTACAGAGCTACTTCCAGCACGCCATTGAGTGTACTGAGTCTCGAGTATTCAACTAGGCAGATGTTGTGCTTTGCAATATCAAAAAACAATGGACCAAATGTAGGCGAGGTGACCTGAAGAAATTTGGGTATGGATCTTTGTTGGTGTCCTTCTTCCTTGAGAGGGTCCTCGTATTTAGACTACAGGTTGAGTGGAACATACCGGGTCCTAGGGATCCAAGGATGTTGAGATGGTGTCGACTCATGGCCCGGCACGTAGCAGGACCGATCATCAAGTACGATGATATTTTATTTGACTAGCTTCAAACCCAGATGTTGATGGTTGATGACTATGCTTATTCCAGGTTGGATTTTTGAGGAGATCCGAATTTAGCACTGCCAGAGGATAGTGGGGTGACCTTGGTAAGAAGTACATGCATTTTTTCTTTTCAAATGTTTTTATAGATTTTTATTATATTCAAATGTTTTTGTTTTATATGTTCATCCAAAGACTAATACAAAATCGTTTGTTGATAACACAAATGTTGGACCATATAGACCTCCCGGCACTTCTCCTATCTAGCGGTGAGGAGAAGTAGCGGCAGCACCACAGTATGCTGAAGATTATCAAGTAGTGGAACAGAATCTAGAAGGCCTGACTGCAGACATTCCAGATATGACTCTGGAAGAGGTTCCACGACATGATCAACGTCATACTATAGGGGTATCAGTAGCTATGAGTCGACTGCTCCATAGGGTTTCTAGGGAAGTCGTGTGTTACCATGAACGTCATCCATGACGTCACTTTGTAGAAGCTATAAGCTTCAATTTTTGATATTTTGGTCTTCGGACAAACTTTTTGTAAAAACTCTTTTGATCGTTATATATATAGATGGTTTCTACCGGTTTACTTTATATTGTGTGAATTTTGATGTGTTTAATTTATAAATGGTTCAAATGTCTGTCCAATACATAATTAGCCAATGCATCTGTTAATGTATTAAGACATCTAGGAATATGCTGATATTCAATGTGATCAAAATAACATTCCAAGAGGCGAATTCGCAAATACACCCATAACAAAGTAGGACTTCGAATAGAGCAGATATTACTTAACTGTAGTACTACAAGCTGCGAATCAAGTCACACAACCAAATGACAAATTCCGAGTGAGATAGCATCAACCAATAATTCAATAACGACGCTATACTCTGCAATGTTTTTGGTCGCACGGCCAAGGCATACACCTCGTAAAGATACAAGTTCGTTTGTTGGGGCATAGATTTCCCACGCAATGGAAGCAAGGTTCAGAGTACTACAGCTAGCACCATCAACGAAGCCAATATAGGGTAGTGAAGACTCCAACATATGGAAATCAAATACAACATCACATAAGGGCAGAGACCAGATAACGACAAAAGCAAACTATAGTAACACACACAAAGTATGATACATAAAATACAAGTACTTGTGCACAGATGATTTATGCATAGTACTTCTTCAAGTAAAACCCATTCCTGGGTTCACTTAAAGGGATACCATCGTAATCTACCAGCTCATATGCTCCTTTTTCCAAAATGTGGTGAACAATATAAGGACCTCGCCACATGGGTTCGGATTTTCCAGCTCCTAATAAATCTCGATCCTGTTCATAGAGAAGAACAATATCACCTTCTGAGAAAATGTGAGGCTTGACATGCTTGTCATATTGGGCCTTGAAACGCTTCTTCTTATCTCTGAGACACATACTTTCTCACTTGCATGAAGAAGATCAACCACTTTTGATAAAATTGTTGTAGTTCTTAGCTACTGTAGCATCAGTCCTTCACACAATCTTTCACCAATTCTCCAATGAATCTTGCTTAACCTTGTTTGCTTAACCTTTTCCATGAGAATTCCCTCAATATATAGGAGAGAATGAATTAGTTACTTGGATAAGAATGATCCCAAGAAATCAGGGAATCCAGTACTAGGATAACCATTCGAATGCCATCTCATCCTTCTAGAATATTCCCTTCTAGAAGCTTCGAGAATTCATCTTTTTCCTTGATTTAGAAAGAGTTAGCACCCTAGCAGTTACACACAATCTGAACTTCTCGCACCCTGGCTTAAGGCATCCTGTGAGAATCATGCATTCTCGCAGGCAAATATACTAGTAGCCTGCGAACCTCCTTCAAAAATGATATTTCTGGAAAGAAAAGAAAGTAACTTTTCTCAGGAGAAAGTTCTTATGAAGAGCCTAAGTACACCATCATCCATACATCATCATGATGATAAAAATCATGGGTAACACTAGGGTCAAAGTTAGACCGAAAATTCTTGTGTCTAAATTTTATGAGTTTTCCATATTGTTGATATTTTATTTCTACATTGAAAATCTTGTTCAAAATCCTCATGTTTCAGTTCTGAAGTTTATTTTCTGCTAAGTTTTTTATATGCTGAAACTGTGCTAAAACTGGGTTTGGGCATTTAACTTTGGCTGAAAAATCAGCAAGACTAAAACTGGGTTGGGGTCTGAAATTTTAACATGGTATCAGAGCTAAGTTGAAGGGAAGCAGAGATTTCAGCAGACAAAAAGTTGGGACAACAATCACTTCACAGGGCATATTTTTGAATTTGTGATTTTCAATAGAAAAAGGGTCATGACTACTAGTCTAAGAGTTGAGGACAGAATTGATGGGGCAGCAAATTTTTGTGCTTCGAAGCAGAGGATGATCTTGCTTTTGCAAGAGAACGAGTTGTGGGACATTGTGGAGAATACCACTACTCATCCTGTTGTGGTACCTACTGATGCTACTCTTCTTGCAGCCTATACTAAGAAGAGTATCAAGGCTAATAGATTTATTCTTGATGCCATCAAGGATCATTTGATTCCTCACTTGATGGGGAAGACACATGCCTATAAGATGTGGGAGTCTTTGACTAAATTGTACTAGAGTACAAATGAGAACCGAAAGATGGTTTTGAGGGAAAAACTGAAGAGCATAAAAATGACCAAGGATGAAAATGTGGTCACATACCTTACTAGATTTACATAGGTGAGGGATGAACTTGGAGCTATGGGGGAAGCCATAGCTGACAGTGATCTTGTGAGAATAGCATTGAATGGTGTTTCCAAACAATGGGTTGTTTTTGTGGAGGGCATTGTTGCTAGGGAGGAGCTTCCCGATTGGGAACATCTTTGGGATGACTTTGTTTAGGAAGAGACCCGGAGAGGTTATGTACATGGAAGTTCATCTACTAGTCACGAGGAGGAGAATGTGGCTCTTGCTACCACTAGCAAGAAGAAGTTCAACAAGGGTCCAAAGGGAGGACAGAAGCCCAAGGGTGAAGGGAAGAAAGACATGAGCAAAGTCAAGTGCTTTTCTTTCCATAAGTTTTGGCACTATGCAGGATAGTGTCCAAACAAGAAGAAGAAACAAACAACAGCTTCAGCAGAGGTGAAAGAGTTTTCCACCAAGTTTGACAAGGAATTTTCCTTGATTGTGTGTCTTTCCTTGAGGACCACTACTATGACAGTGGTGCCTCTCACCATATGACAACATTTCGTGAGCACTTGACAGATCTTACTCAGTGTGGAGATGCAGAGGTAGTGCTTGGAGATGACCGGGAGGTCAAGGTGGCTGGTTGTGGGACCGTATCATTTCAAAGGGAGTCTTTGCCTCCCATGACTTTAACAGAGGTTCTTTATGTTCCAGGCTTGAAGAAGAACTTAGTGTCAGTTTCTACTATTGAGGAGAAGGGCTATGAGGTATTTTTCCATTATGGGCATGTGCTTCTTTTCCCTAGAGGGTCTAGCATCACTTCGGCCAAAGTGATTGGTACTAGACATGAGAGGTTGTACAAGTTTTTGTTCCAGCCAATGAGAGCATTGATTCATTCTACCAGCAACAACAGTGACCTATGTGAGGTATGGCACAGGAGGATGGCACATTTGCACCATGTGGCTTTGCAAGTTCTGAGGGAGATGGTGAAGGGAGTTCTAGATTTCAGTCTAGAGCACCATGAGTTGTGCAAGGGGTGTACCTTGGGAAAGTACACCAACACTGCTTTTTTGAGCAGTGACAGTAGAGCAGTAGGGATACTTGATCTTATACATTCATATGTATGTGGCCCGATGTCTTTGGCATCATTGACTGGATCCCTGTACTATGTTGTATTCATTGATGACTTCTCTTGGAAGTCCTGGATTTTCTTCATGAAGACCAAAGGACAGGTCTTCAGTCGGTTCCAAGAATTCAAAGCTCTTGTGGAGAACTAGACAGGGAGGAAAATCAGAGTCCTAAGATCGAACAATGGGGGTGAGTATACCTCCAAGGAGTTCATGGATTTTTGTGTAGGAGAGGTCATCAGGAGGGAGTCGACTATTCTTTACAACCCGCAGCAGAATGGGGTTGTAGAGAGGAATAACAGGGCCATTGTTGGGGTTGCAAGAGCCATGCTACATGATCATGGGATGCCATTATTTCTATGGGCTGAAGCATGCTACACTACAGTTTATCTATAGAACAAGATTCCTCATAGGGTTGTGAGGAGCATGACTCCTAAGGAGGCTTTCTCTAGGAAGAAGCCCGAGGCAGGGCACTTTTGGATTATTGGGTGCATCACTTATTCATATGTCCCTTCTGAGAAGAGGACAAAGCTGGAGCCCATGGCAGAGAGAGGGATCTTTGTTGGGTACAGTGAGACTTCAAAGGCTTTCCATATTTACCTTCCTTCCTTGAGAAAGATTGTGTTGAGGAGGGATGTCAGATTTGAGGAGGACAAAGCCTTTAGGAAGTCTAGAGGGACAGAAAGAGGTGAGCAGTCTTCACCTTAGATTCAGGTGAGCCCGCAACAGACTACAGTGACATAGAGTTTGGGGCCACCAACTTTGGTGACGATAGGTTCATAGGTGACAGGGCCACAGAGTTCAAGTTCGCAGGCTACTGGTCCACAGGTTTAAGGATCAGGTACATGTTAGGACCATACAATGTACCTTTTTGGCCACACTTTTTTCTATCTTTACACCTTGTTTCACTCACATTTAAACTCACATTATCACCTTACCCTATCTTTCCAAAGGTATATAACTCTCTTCTCTTTACTATATGTTTAATTCGTTTTGCATATAATTTTACATTACTCTCGTACTTAACCATTGATCAGAAATGTATAAGTGCTGAAACAGTTCGAACTGTAGATTAGCATTGAGGCCTGTTGTTGAAACAGCAAGAAGTTGTTACACAATCTGTGGTTAACCATGCTGAAAAAGAAACTCAAACAAAAGAAGTTGTTACATTCTTCATGGTCTACAATGTTGAAACAACAACTCATATAGAAGCCACTACACTCTCTGTGGTCAATGATGATGAAACAACAACTCACACAAAAGAAGTTGTTATACAGTCCGTGGTCAACGATGTTGAAACAAAAACTCACACAGAAGAAGATGTTACATAGTCTGTGGTCAACGATGCTGAAACAACAAGAAGTTGTTACACAGTCCATGGTCAATGATGCTGAAACAACAACTTACACAGATTGACCACAATAGCCACACCTTGAGCTAGCATTAACCATCGATGCTTCCTGAGACCAAGTTGTTGGAACAGTCAGAACACAAATCCCATGGTTGAAACAGCCCATGATTTGTGATGCTGAAACAACATACATAGCAGTAACAAGAAGACAAATAAATAAGTTGTTACTCTAGCCGCAACAGTAACACCTCACTCAGCTCTTGTAATAGCATTCTGTTGCGAGAGACTAGGATATCCTATTCTAGTTTAGAAAGTCGATCTGACTAAGAATAAGACTCAAATGTACACATGTAATTTGTTGATCAAATTGTATCGTAGGGATTATCCTCTTTAAATAAGAGGAAATCATCATTAGAGAGGATCTTCTTTTTACAAAGAAAGGATTTCACAAAGAGGGACGTGTTTCACTTCACATTGTAATATAACACAGTTGACAGATGAATAAAATATTGTTCTGAGCATTTTCCTCTAGTTCCTTTCGTTTCAGGGGAATCTTGTGAGAAGGGAGGGCCCACCTTCTTCACAAGATTCACCCATTAGCTTTGTGGAGTGTTAGTGTTATTTATGTTTATGCCTTGATTAAATTATGTTTTGCTGAAACACTACTTTATTGAACTATGTTTTGCTGAAACACTACTTTACTGAACTTTGTTTTGTTGAAACACTACTTTATTGAACTCTGTCTTGTTGAAACTCTGCTTTACCGATTGTTACATTGTTTTCATATGATTCATGCTTAGGTAACTATTAATCATTCTAGTTAGCCATCATGCTTGGTGAATTTATGAAATCTTGGTAATCAGGGACAGGTGTTGAAGGTTACTACTTCGGGAATAGGGTCCTATTCTCTGTTAGAGACAGTTAGCCTTCAGTGTATGCCAATCATTTTAATGAGTTCATGAAAGTGTGCTAATTAGAAATAGGTGCTGAAGATTTCTGTTTCGGGAATAGGGTCCTGTTCTCTGTTAGGAGATAGTTAGCCTTCAGTGTGTGTCAATTATTTCAGTTAAGCAATGAGTTCATGAAGTGTGATGATCGAAAATAGGTGTTGAAGATTCCTACTTTGGGAATAGGGTCATGTTCTCTGGTTACAGAATAGTTGGTCTTTCCTGTTGTGGTATCTTGTTGTTATTTTAATGTAATCCAGGATTCTTCAATTAATCATTTCTTTAAACTTTGAGCTCTGCAATAGGTAGGTTGCTTTCCTGTAATTCAAGTTAGAACTTCAGTTTGTTCAAGGCATAGTGTGATTAATATGTTTTTACTAAAAATCTAGGTTGCTTTTGAGATTGAGCATATATAGTGCGTGATTACCTTTGAAATAAATAGACTTCCCTGGGTTGACAATTTATGTAGCACTTGATTGTTTAGTTAAATAAGCAATTATAGTGACCAACAGTACTTCAGGGTCTACTATAGGGTCATTGTCTTCAGCAGATGGGGTTGAGTAGGGAGATTCCCCTCCATAGGACACCACTTTAGAGAGGAGGAAGTCAAAGTGGCTTCATGACACTTTGAGGGAGGCACAGGGTTTAGTGGGGAATCCCAGACAAGCAGTGAGGGAGAGTAAACCTCCCGAAAGGTTTTACAACTACATTGTGATGGTGAGCAGTATTCGGGAGTCTGAGCCTTCCACTTTTGAGGAGGCCTCTAGTAGACAGGTATGGAGAGATGCCATGATGGAAGAGTACAATTCCATCATGAAGAACGATGTCTGGGAAGTTGTTCCTAGACCTGAGGGGAAGTCAGTGGTGACTTCCAGGTGGCTCTACAAGCTAAAGCATACTACAGATGGCAGCATTGAGAAGTACAAAGCTCACTTTGTGGCTTGGGGGTTTTTACAAGTTGAGGGATTTGACTATGATGAGACCTTTGCGTTGGTTGCTAGATACACTTCAATCAGGGCAGTGATCTCCATTGCAACAGAGATGGGTTGGAAGATCCATCAGATGGATGTGAAGACCGTATTTCTAAATGGTCTTATAGAGGAGGAGGTGTATATTGAGCAACCATTGGGATTTGAGGTGCATGGGAAAGAGTCTCATGTGTGTAGACTGAAGAAGGCATTGTATGAGCTGAAACAAGCTCCCAGAGCTTGGTATTTGAGGATAGATACCTATTTGTAGCAGTTGGGTTTTGATAAGAGTGAGGCAGATCCCAACCTATACTTCATTATGGTTGGAGAGGATCCTCTCATTCTTCTACTTTATGTGGATGATATTTTCATTACAGGGGCAGAGAGACTCATCAACAACTATAAGGAGAGCCTTGCTTCAAAGTTTGAGATGACAAACATTGGATTAATGCATTACTTCTTGGGATTGGAGGTTTGGCAAGAGCTTCGAAACATCTTCCTAGGACAAGGGAAGTATGTGTGTGATATTCTGAGAAGATTTCAGATGGGGGATAGCAGGCCCATGACCACTCCCATGATTACCAACTGGAATAAGCTTCATGCTTCTGAGTCACAGTTGGTGGATCCCACTTTGTATCGTTAGTTGATTGGGTCATTGATGTATTTGGTCAATAGTAGGCCATATATTTGTTTTGTTGTCAACACTCTCAGTCAGTTCATGGTGGAGCCTAGGAGAGTGCACTGGGTGGCAGAAAAACATGTGCTCATGTATCTTTGTGGTACGGTAGATTATGGTTTGGACTATCATAGAGGAGATGGAGTTCGTCTGGTTGGCTATACAGACTCAGATTGGGTAGGATGTGTCAGTGACAGGAAAAGCACTTCAGGGTGTTGCTTCGGATTGGGATCAATATTTGTGTTTTGTTTCAGTCGGAAGCAGAAGTCAGTGGCTTTGAGTTTGGTAGAGGCTAAGTATATGGTAGCTAGTCAGGCTAGTTGTGAGGGCCTTTGGCTTCGCAAGATGTTGGTGGGATTGTTCTATGTGCACTTGAGGCCTACCGTGATTAACTGTGATAATCAGAGTTGCATCAAACTCTCGGAGAATCCAGTTTTTCATGATCAGTTAAGCATATCAATATTCGGTATCACTTCATCTGTAATTATGTTCAGATGGGATTTTTGGAGCTACAGTACATATCTACAAAGGAGCAGGTTGCAGACATACTCACCAAGGCATTGGGCAGAGGCAAGTTTGTATTTTTCAGGGTCAAGCTTGGAGTGGTGAGTAACACTTTCCTCGGTATGAGGGAGTGTTAAATTTTTAATTAAAATAAAGTACCAAGGCAAGTGTTTCTCTTCCCTAGGCACCTAAGGGGGAGAAAGTGCCTAATGTGGGTCCTAGTCATTTAATTTGTGAGATGCAAATTAAAAGGTGACTTTATGACTAAAGTGAGGGTGAGTGAAGAGACACCAAATCTCAGCCACCCATATAATCTAATCTCAACTGTTAGATTAGAAAACCCCTCACCTTCCCTCATGAGGTCGACTAGGGCAAGAGGGGGCATCCATTCTTGGGTAGTTCATTCATTTCTTATTGAGAGAGAAAGATAGAGCTGGGAGAGATCGAGATTGAGAAGAGAAACAACATTTGATGAAGGAGAGCATGCATCCCAAGGCAAAGAGTGGCATGGATTTCAAGGCAGGAGACAACAAGGAAGAACAGGCCTTACCATATGGATTTCTGAAGGCCGTACAGCCATTAATGTGCACAGTTTTCGAGGGAGACAACAACGAGACTTTATGAGGGTATTAGCATGCATTCCAAGGCTGTCGTACATTGTTTTTCAAGCATAGAAAATGAAGAGGGTCTTGGGCATGATTTTCTGGGCAAGAAAATCTATATAGTCTATACGGACCTACATAGAAATCAAGAGGCCATACTATCATAAAATATGGGCGCATTTTTCTAAGGTATTGGCACATTTTTCAAGGTATTGCTCTACTGGAAATTTCCGTACAGTTGCAGCAGAAATTTAGCATGCAAACCAAGGACAGTCCATATAGCATTTAATGTTGTAACATCCATACAGTGGTACGGATTTCTTGTTCATAAATCGAGAAGCAAAGCTACAGGAAGTCCAGATAAGTTTGTAATTTTTTTGAAGATGAATATGTTGTAGAAAAATTTCTCAAAAGCTCAATAATAATAAAAATCCCTCTCTCACTGGTTTTCCCCTTGTGGGTTTTTCCAGGGTCAAAGTTAGACCGAAAATTCTTGTGTCTAAATTTTCTGAGTTTTGCATACTGCTAATATTTTATTTCTGCGTTGAAAACGATGTTTAGAATCCTCATGTTTTAGTTATGAAGTTTATTTTCTACTAATTTTTTTATGTGCTGAAACTGGGTTTGGGCATTTAACTTTGGCTGAAAAATCAGCGAGACTAAAACTAGGTTGGGGTCTAAAATTTTAACAGTGGCGAGACCAAGGACAAGAATTTTAAGAAGATTTTTATGGTGTAAATGAGACATCTCTGCAAACTTGTGTTTAGACTGTGTTTTTTAATTTAATGACAGAACTGTGTTGATTGAGCTTGCGATTTGTTGTTGAGGAGTAGCCACGACCTACAGGGGGGGCCACCAGTGGTATGGGTGAATACTTAGATAGATAGATTGTGTATTTCAGTTGTGTAGCTATAATTTACTTCATTTCCCTATTATATGTATTTTGTCATTTTAAATACTATATGTGTTGTTCATCATTTACTTGTCTAATTCCTCTTTTGCAGGTTTCTTGTAAGAGATAGTTATCTATTATGTTGTGTATTTTATTTCTTAGTGACTGGCTTACAAGCTACTAACCTAGTTGGCATGTTAAAATTTAAATTGATTTCTGCAAATTGAAACAGAGTAGTATTTAGAACAGATTATTAGTTTAAGGCAGAGCTTCTTTTGCAAGTTTTGATGGATCAATAATTACAAGTTTTGTTAATTGGTTTAATTCCTAGTTTAGTTATGCTTTAATGAATCTATTTTGTTTATCAAATCTTGTTTTAGTATGCTAGAATAGAAGTAGGTTTTGGATTATGTTTTTACAAGCATTCTAGTTTGAAATTTGAGTTTTTAATAATAGGATTAGCTCAGTTTAATTTATGAAATCTCAATTTTATATCCGTGTTGTGATTTTAATTAGAAGTTTGAATTTGAATTAAGTTTTTAATCATAAGTTCATAGCCTTGTGAATTTACTTGAGTTAGCATAAGAGTGCATTTGAATTAAGTATAAGAGTGTTTTTCTTATCATTGATGATTGATGCACGAAATTCAGAGATCACATGGATTTTCAGGATATTTAATGTTTCCTCTATGATGGCAAAGATTTCGTTAGATTGCTTGATTCACCATTTTCATTTATCCATAGAAGTGAATATTGAATTAATTCCTCTTGAATTATCACTAATCTTGAGATGGCATCGTGATGTTATTAAGCACCGAAGACATAATCATCATCTTTGAGTTTCTTGTTGTTGCAGATTAAGAATAGTTTTTGATTAATTCCTAAATACTATCATGATTCTTTTGATTATGTAGGTTAAGATTTATTCTTTGCAGATTAGAGATGATTATGAGTTTTTGTCTTAAGAATAGAGTTTACTTGCTGAATAGTTTTGATGAGTTTACTTGCTGCATAAGTTTTGATAGGTCATTTGTTTGATTTCATATTTGATTAAAGATAAAATATCAAAGTAATTTACGTGTTGTTTCTCATTAGATTAAATAGGTTAACTTGTTCAAAGTAGGGTTTTGATATGCTTCTTTAGGAATAATCCATTGATCCATTATTTAAAGTTGCTTAGGCTAAATAGTTCAAGATATTTAATAAGATTTTCTAATTGATAGTATTTGCTTAAGTACATTAACCCTTAGTTAGACCACATCCTTAGTTAGATCATACTTCCTCTAGCTTTTTTGCCTTGGCACATACAATGCTACAACTCTAAGTTTACTTACCCTGGGTTGACAATTTAATTGAGGGATTTAGTGCATATAGAATACCCATCAATCGGTTTGGTGTAATCCATATTATCAAAGGTGACATCCTTTTCATATCCAATATTGTTTTTGTGTTTGTTATTTTTGATTTCTTCCCAAGGTCTGATGATCTGCTTGGAAAGAGAAAGTTGAACATCATCTTTATTTGAATCTGGAGTTGTCTCACTGAGTTTCTCTTGCACTTGTGTTTGGTCTAAATAGGCATCACCATATTCTTCAAAATGAAGGTTGTTATGAACAAGGACTAGTTTTGAATGTTGTTGAAGATTCTTTCTCTAAAGTGCATCATAAAGAGAATCGAGTCTGAGTTTGCAACAATGTTACTTTGTCTTGCAAATATTGCAAGCATGTTACAACAGACTGCATACTTGTTTTTTCAATGATGATTGTATTGTCTAGGGGAGAGAGGATTATAGTTTTTAGTAGCTCTAATAGTTCCTCAACTCGATCCATTTTAAAGATAGAATTAGACCTCAAGGGATTCTTGCAACTCCACCCTTTCACAATCAGAATATACAATGCAAAATCAACTATGCAAAATCAGCAAATGAAGGGTGTCGACTTCTACCGAAAATGCACGTGTTTACAAAAAAACAAAAGTAAACTTACAATTAAACTATTTGAAAGTTACCTTGATTCTGAAGTTGTATGGATCTTCAAGATTGAATGTGTTGTTTGATGTCAAGTAGAATCGTTTGCAAGCAATGTTGATGTGAAGGTAGAATGTTCTAAAAATTTATCACTGTCTTAGTTGCCAAAAATTACCATTCCCTGAAAGAGTTGAGGCTGCTCCCAACTTCAAAAAATTGGAGGCATGGAGAGAAATATGGAGATCGGTGTGCAGGCCTCTATATGCTCTTAGATGGACTCCCCGTAGTTTAGATGCATTAGTAAAGAAGAATATCTCCATATTCTACTTTTCACCCATAGATTAAGACATTTGGTCTTGGGACACCAAGTATTTGTGGAATTGGGATATGAAAAGATTAATCCTGCTCACTTTGCTTGCTCTATCTGAAATCTATTGATTTAAAACACAAACGCAAGCATCACTTCATTTGTTGTCACTTCCAAGATGGAAGTGGAATTTTCTATGAACCATCCAATGAACCTTGCCTACAGGTTGCTATCTAGACTTGGATGCAAAACTCCGCTTCATCCAATAAGAGGTATGAAAACCATTTACATAACTTTGTAACAAACTCTTTTCACAACTACCCAACAGTAAAGAAAGGCATAAATGATAATCTAAAATTAGATGGACTCATCATAATTCAGATGCATCAAAGTAAGTATCCAATGTTATGGATCCCAAAAGACTCAAGTTCCAACCCGCTTATTCTGATAATTTTTGTTATGCTTATATCTCGACATGTTTATATTATGTTTGATTTCCCCCTTTTATCTCAATGTCATTTTGAAGATCCAACCACTCCAATACATCCAACACCTCCTCCTCTTGGAAGACACATGAAAATGGACTCTTATGACCACCAAAAATCAAACCATGAGCAAATAGTGGAGCAAGTCCACAATGAAATAAATTCATATACATTCATGTTTTAGGATATTGAATCTCTACAATAAGAACCAAATTGGTCATTAATCTTGATATGTGGCATCTCATTCATTCATGCAACCATTCCCTGCATTCTTGAGGCTGTGCGCCATGGGTTTTAGTTCGTATATTTTTTTTTCGGATGGTCGATTTGGTATTTCTTGGCCAATGATCTACTCTTTCATAGTTCTCCATAATCCAAGAGGACATAGCAATGGGAAATTTATACTCAGCAAACAAAATTGTGGCAAGTCTACATAGATTCCTATATATAGAAGCGCAAAATATCTGAGTTCAAGAGGCTTCTAGGAAAAGGTTGTTACATGCGCATGTAAAAGGCCATATTCGTAGATAGAGATGAGAGGTGTGAATGGAGAGGATAGACATACCAAAGATGAAAGGGTTTCTGAGAGTAGGTGAAACCCTACACATACGCATGATAGAGATGAGGATGCAAACAATGCAAGATGGTGTTTGTTTCGACAATGGAAAGAAATGAAAAAACCCTAGCATATAGAGGCGTATATACACGTGTGATGAGGGAATAAACATACCTACAAGAAGGTAGAATGAAATGCAGACTGGAAAACTGATAGACAAAGGAACATTCATGGAGTTAATGCTCAAATGCTATGGACCACTACGATAGAAAATTTCAGGCCTACGAACTACAAGCTCTAAGGATTGATCAACTATTGGATCCCAACTAAAAGAAATCTTTTTAAGGAGAGTAGTGAGAGGAGATGCAATTTTTTCATAATTTTAAACAAACTTGCAATAATATCCTATTAAACCTAGGAAACCACACAATATTTTAAGGTTTTTAGGGCAAGGTCAGTCCTTCATAGTTTCAATTTTCTTAGAATCCACCCGTACACCATCCTTGCCAGCAAAATGACTAAGGTACTCAAATTAAGAAGCTTCAAAAGAACATTTAGACTGTTTGAGAAAAAGTCAGTGCTTAGATAGTAGATAGAGGACTTGATCCACATGGGTGAGATGGGCTTGCCAATTTTTACTATAGATGAGAATATCATTGAAGAAAACTAAGAGAAATTGATAGAGGAAGGCATGGGAGATGTGATTCATGAGGCTTTGAAAGGCGGAGGGAGCATTACATAGGCCAATGGGCATGACCAAGAACTCATGGTGACCCTCATGAGTTCAAAATGTAGTCTTGGAATGTCTTCTTCCTTCATATGTATTTGGTGGTAACTGTTATCACTGAAATTTCGTCCACACGTGGCGACAAGAACTCAGCATCGTCAAATAGAAATGAAGTCATTCATGGCACTGAATTAATTTCACAACATTCCAGAAAGGTCAAAAACTATACAAAGTAACCAAAAATTGAAGGGCGCTTGACAGAAGTTGGGTGCGCGCGCATATGCGCGGAACAGGAACGTACCATGCATGCATACGTGCACGATGCACGGTTGTTGGTGCAAAAACCTGCACACCTGCTAAACGGTGCATTTATTGAATTGGTCGGCCTCCCAACCACTTATGGATTAGCTCCCAAGCCGATTTGACCCTCAAATCTGAGCTGAATCCGTATGGCAGGCTGGTCAAAGACCTAATTGAGCCTTAAAGAGCCCCTTTTCACACCTCAAAGGAGTTACATAATCACCCAATGCAATGCTATAAAAATCCATGAAGAAACATCATTTTCTGAAGGAATTTCATGTAATGTTATGCTGCTTAGATTTTTTTAAGGACTCACTCCTTGGCAATAACACATTAGCACCATTTCATTGAGCTATCCACCTCTCTATTGAGTGAATGTGCTAGGAGTTCTTTCACCATCATTCTCATTTTCTTATTGTAAGGAGAGCAAGTTTGGGAGGGCCTCAAGAGCCTTCCATTGGAGAAAGAAGAGACTCATAGTCCCCTTACTTCATTGTTCTTTGATTTCATCAATTGATCAGCCTAAAAACAATGGTGATATTGGTCTTTTTGTGTTTGTTATTTCTTTATCCATATGCTCATAATTTTAGTTTGTATTAGTTTAATTCTTGCTTATAGTTTTGTTGTTCTTTTTCTAACTCTTTCCTCTACAGCTGTCATCCTCAGCAAGACCCAACTGGGCATGTAAGCACCCCTTATTTGCTCACCAAGTGACGAATTGGGTGCAAACAGATTGGCGACCGTACTGGGGAGAAGGTATCAATTCCTCCCTCATTTGGGTTCATTTTTCTTTCCTTTTAGTTTGTTTAACTTGCAGGTGCACAAACTGGCCTCTGCTGACCTGCTAACCAGTTAATTCAAAGGAGAATTGAGAGAAATCCATCTGGATTTTATTTCTCGACCGTTTGTCACAGGTGCGTGGGTATTCCACCCCACAAACATGCATCGTGTGCACATGCGCCTGAACAACAGTATTTCTCTGCGTGCATGCGCTTTCTGTCTCAACTATGCTCGCGTGCCTGCACTTTGTGTGCCTCTGACTGCACTAGGGGCTGCGCATCTGAATTAAAATTTAACATTGTAAGGTCTTGGGATGTGGGGAAAGTCATTTTCCTTCTTAAGAATGATGTTATGCATGCTCTAAATACTGCACCACTTAGACCCCTCAACTTATAAAGGGGATAGTCAAACAAACATAGGCACTTAGGTGGATAAAAAACAATTTCCTTTATTTTCTTTTTGCCATGTGGATGGCTTGCTTTGATTTACAATCTAAGGTGAACATCAATTTTAATCACATCTAAACTCACATTTGGGACTAGAAATTGAAGTAACAATCCTTGAGTATGCTCTTCTCTTGCACCTTCAAGCGATCCTGAGAACTAGAAAAAGGTTGTGAAAAACAAATCTCATCTCCCTTAACAAAATTTCAAAACCTTTAGGAGAGGACAAAGGCCCTTTTGGGACCCCTCTTAGTTTCATTTTTCAAACATATCTTAAATTTGTAACGGGCCCATACTTGCCCACATGTCACAAAAGTAGGATAGTGGTTGGAATTTTTCTTTCTTAGATCAAAAAACTAGGAGAGTTTAAAGGTTTGTAATGGGCCCATACATGCCCACATGTTCAATCTAGGATAGTTTCATGCTTTTTCTAGATTAACTCACACATAGGGAGTTAAAGGATAGTAACGGACCACATGTCCACATGCTAGATTCCTAGGGATTTTAAAATTCCGCAAGGTTGTACCAATGACATCTAGCTAATTAGGTAATCAAACTCTTGTAAAGGATCAAGCGAAGTCCACATGCAGCAAGGTGACATCTAATTAACTAAAAATTGGATCACTTTCACTCACACACAAAAGTCACTTCTCACTCACATAGATTCTTCTCGAAACATGGAGGTCTAAGTAGGTTTCCTCCAAAGGGATTCTGAAAACACCCCATATTTTCTTGATAGGACTATCCACTCCCACTTTTAATCAAATGAGGTTGGTTTTCACCCCCAGCCTCACAAAACAACTTCATCTAAAAACTTTCTA
>ML779040.1:936696-962799 GCA_009831015.1 Picea engelmannii
CCCATTAGGCCATCCGAATGTTTACATACAAAAACTACATGTATCCACAGGCCAATGCAGCACCTCGATACAAAAATCAGCTCACCAGCCTATCAACAAAAGGTATACATCATACATCAATCAGGGTGCCTCTATCGCACCCCCACCTGCTCCTCCATCAAACCCTCTGTACGGCCCCCCGTACCTACCCTGCCCAAAAATTGAAAACCTATTTCTATGCAGGATGATCAGACCACTAACCTAAAACTCGTAGAACGTCGATCGACTGCCTCATCCTCCCTGAATCTCCAAATCTCCTCTGAAATATACTCGTCCAGTCACTGTTGCAGCAGGTACAAATGAGGTGGCAATGTGGGCCCTACAGCTATATATAGGCCTTTTTCCAAACTTCCACTCACCATTTCGAGAGCCCAAGGTGTCCATTTTTCAAACCATCTTCAGCCACGGGATCAGCATCCCGCCACCTACATCACAGCTGTCCCTGGGTCACTTTTCATCCTGAGCCCCCGGGGTGCCTTTTTTTCATATCATGGTCAGGTACGCACGCGCATTGTCACATTTATCTAATACATGCTCATATCTTTAATTCTCTTCAGATATTGTTCACTTTGGGTATTTGGTTGTTCTGTGTGCAGGTACTTGATCATCATCCCTCAACATCATTCCTTTAGGTATATACTCAGCACTGGCATGTAGTCTCTCCCGTTGTATTGCATTTACATTTCCAGTCACACCCTCTGACATTGGCCTTTAGGATACCCATTCTCGGCTCTACAGTACTCACACCTCCATTTGCATCTTCGGTACTGTTACCCAGTAACTTTCTTACCCACATGAGTTGTCCCATTCATAGCACCTTTTGGCACTTTTGACACTCATGCTATTCTTCATTACCCTTTAGGGATGGGAGTCTCGATAGTCTGTCATCATGTTGCAAATCAACCACATACTTATTCTCCTCATTTTTCTAGATTCCCATATGGACTCCCAGATTATCGCTTTATGGTTCTATTCTTTTTACCTGCACCCCCGCAAGATCATGAACCCTCCATTTCATCCACCATCAGTTTGCCCATCTACGAACCTATCTTCATTTCACCTACCTCATACAAAAACTCACCAATGGGGCCCCCACCCTTCATCAGTTTTCCAAGAAATCTCTGCCCTCCCTGGGGCACTCATTTCACACTGGGGCAACCGTTTCTGCATTTGTACTTTTTTCCCCAAATTATTCATTATTTATTGTACAAACACCTTTATTTCTAGTCATTTTCTTTTGTTGTCACCGTTGGAGACTTGCTTCCTTTTTTGGCCACACGCAACCCATGTCACCCTTGGTTGGAGAATTGCTTCTCATCTACCCTTGTCGGCATCCTCCATATCTTCAGAGTACTACCCAGGTCACTTACCTCTACCCTCTAAATTTGTTCACCTTGTCCCGCCTCTGGCACAACTTATCCTCGGTCTTGGCGTCCCCCTGACACTCGACCTTGTCACACAGTTGCGGCCACTCATTATATCATACACCCTCCAACCAAGGGTAGTCTTGAGTCTTCCCACTTTTTGACTTCGTCCATGTACCTCTGCCACTTCCTCACCTCAGTGGATTCTATGAAGCCCTTTGCTTCTGGGAGTCACATTCCCCTTTTGTCGACAGCAGCACACTTTTTCCAGAAGGGCGACAGTATCTTGATTCTCATTCCCCATTTAATGAGAGATCTCGGACGGCACAGGGTGAAACACCATTGCTCCCTGTTGTCGTTGGCCCCCATAACATTCGACGCCAACACTTTCTCATGTTATGGTGGGTCTTACTTTGTGACTATTGCAGTTCTTTTCATCATTTGTCGAAGACCTCTGAACCTGGTAGGGCCATCAATGCCCACATCATTGTCGCTACTTATTACCGCGATCATTGCCTATTGTTCAGAGTATATTCCTTTGCAAAATTATCTTCTGCCTTTATCATCACCACCCCCGAGGGCGCTGCAGCTATCTACACCAACACTTCTGTCATCTTTTGTCAGAGTTACATCACACGAGCATGGGACATGCCTGCCTCATTTGTACATAGTTGTATATTGTTACGCACCTTATGGAAGGTCGGGTTCTACTAGTTCCTTTCTTCTCCAATGGATCACTCTGCACGGTCCCACTCTTGCTCTCTCTTACAAAAACATTCTCAGTAGAAGAAACATTGATGGATTTCGGCTATACGTATGCTCCTAACCTCGTCCATCAGGGGGCATCTGTTATCACTGAAATTTCGTCCGCACATAGCGACAAGAACTCAACATTGTCAAATAGAAATGAAGTCATTCATGGCACTGAATTAATTTCACAGCATTCCAGAAAGGTCAAAAACTATACAAAGTAACCAAAAATTGAAGGGCGCTTGACAGAAGTTGGGTGCATGTGCATATGCGCGGAACAAGAACGTACCATGCGCACATACACGCACGATGCGCAACTGTTGGTGCAAAAACCCACGCACCTGCTAAACGGTGCATTATTGAATTGGTCGGCCTCCCAACCACTTATGGATCAGATCCCAAGCCGATTTGACCCTCAAATCTGAGCTGAATCTGCATGGTAGGCTGGTCAAAGACCTAATTGAGCCCTAAAGAGCCCCTTTTCACACCTCAAAGGAGTTACATAATCACCCAATGCAATGCTATAAAAAGCCATGAAGAAACATCATTTTCTGAAGGAATTTCATGTAATGTTATGTTGCTTAGATTGTTTTAAGGACTCACTCCTTGACAATAACACATTAGCACCATTTCATTGAGCTATCCACCTCTCTATTGAGTGGATGTGCTAGGAGTTCTTTCACCATCATTCTCATTTTCTTATTGTAAGGAGAGCAAGTTTGTGAGGGCCTCAAGAGCCTTCCATTGGAGAAAGAAGGGACTCATAGTCCCCTTTCTTCATTGTTCTTTGATTTCATCAATTGATCAGCCTAAAAACATTGGTGATATTGGTATTTTTGTGTTTGTTATTTCTTTATCCATATGCTCATAATTTTAGTTTGTATTAGTTTAATTCTTGCTTATAGTTTTGTTGTTCTTTTTCTAACTCTTTGCTCTACAGCTGTCATGCTCAGCAAGACCCAACTGGGCATGTAAGCACCCCTTATTTGCTCACCAAGTGATGAATTGGGTGCAAATAGTAACTAGAATGGAGATCAAGTTTGGTGAAGTACTGAGCACCACTCAAGTCATCCAAAAGGTCATCAATGACAGGGATGGGAAATTTTTCCTTGACTGTGATTTTGTTGAGGTGATCCGGATTATTTTCGGCACAAAATGAGAGGGGAGATATAATAAAAAATGCACAAAGATATCGCAGATATCCAATAATATAACAGAAATGTATTAGAGATGCAACCATAAACACAGATATAAAGTAATAAACAATTTCTATTAATGAATCAAATGTACAGAGACTGTAAAAATGCAGAGTGAAAGACTCGCTAGAATGGTGGCAGCTTATCTCTAAGAATAGATGTGACGGCTACTCGCATTCACAAGAAGATGATTACAATGAGGCTCTGAAGGCATTTTTACAATAAATAGGAATGCCAAAAACCCTAGACATCCAAAAACCTAAACCTAGGAGATGAAGCACCAAAATTCATGTGGGCTCCGTTTGGGTAAGTTAGTACATCAACTTCCCAGGGTCGTAACTTTGCATATGACCTCTGTTTTAGGCGCATGATAGCCTGCTAGAAAGGTATCATCGAGGAGATTCATTTTGGGGGAAATATCAAAGGAACTTCCATATTTCTCCCCATTTTCCCAAAAATGTTGTTTAGGGCCTCAAAATGGACTCGAAAGTTAAAAACTGCTAAAAATAGTAAATTACCAAAATTGCCAGAAAAATGTTTTGAGCTAGTTGGAAAAGGTGGGTGGCCACCGATATCCACCTGGATCAATCCTCCCTCCTTAGGAAGCAATGGTCTCCATTGTGTTGAGTTCACAGGGGAGAGGGAAAAGTGTTTGTTGAATCTACATCTTGATGAGTTGCTTGCCTTGTTGGAGAAGTTGCACTGCTTATCTTGTTGAAGGTTGTCACGAACATCTCGCTGGAAGGGTTGGACCTTTTTAGCCAATCTGGCTACATGATATACCTATGTGTAGAAGGAATCTTTGCACTTTGCTGCAACCTTGTCGACCTACTTCTGTTGGATAGAAAGTGCTTCGGGTGAGGCTGTAGTGGTTGCAATGTCCTTCTGTTCCCCTTTTGAATAGATTATGAAGAGGCTGAATTTTGCAGTATGAGATACTACCTTGCGACACTGTTTAGGTGGAACAATAGTTGGGACTACCTTTGGTATTCTGTAGAGATGACCCCCAAAGTAACAATGACACTACAGGGTTGAGACTCATAAACAATATGGCATCTCCACATATATGGTTGGACAAAGAGGACATCACAGACATCTAGTGGGGAAACATCACATAATACCTCATCCTTGAAGGGTTGTATGTCATATGATAATAGACATTGTTGGCTTACACGGAGATCTCGTCCTTAGCGAAGCCACCTGATGTTGTATGGCTGCGGGTGTGGTGTTGTCGACAATCTCAACTATTTGACAACCTTTGTTGAGATGAGGTTCTTCTGTCTTCCACTATCAACAATAAAATGCAGTGGAGTCCCCTTCACCCACATCTGTGAATGAAAAAGGCTCTCCCCCTATTCAGGATCTGTTGGTTCTTCTGGTTGAATTGTTGTGGTCATGACAATAGAAGTGGGTTCTATGTCAATGATTTGTCCTTTACCAGTATTTTCATAATTATATTTCGAATCAAGGTTTGGCTCCTTGTTTTTTATCTTGACCACCAATAACTATTTTGAGAGACATTCATCGGTGTTGTTCCAGGGGATTTTGTGGAAATCACACCATTTCCCAGTTTCCTTCTTCTTCTTTCAGTGACCCTTCTTCTCCTGTGGCTTAGATTGGTTTTTAGGAGACTGTTTATTAGGGTCTTTTTTATCATACTTTGTTTGTTACAGATTTATAGATCCAAAATCGCATTTGTTTTGGTGCTTAAACTTATGCTCGATTTTAACAACATATCGATAAGCAGCATCAACTGATGAGATGTCTAGAAAATCCATTTCAGTTTGGATGTATCTGTGTAGAGCCCCACAGTATTTTAGAACAAAATGTTGTTCAGAGTCTTTGATACCTAGCTTGGTGCACAAGGTATGGAAGTTATTGGTGAACTCTAGAACTGCTTGGCCCCTCTCTTTCTGTAGTTTGGTCCATCTCATGTATTGGTCCTCATAGTTGCCAACAGGGTAATACTGTTCCTTTACCACATCCACAAAAAAATCCCAAGTGGGTTGAACCCCATATATTCTAGAATCCTCTATGGAACTTTTCTCCCAGAAAGTTTCCCACCAATTTTTGACATGGGGGAGAGCTTTAAGGAGTGCGAAGGTGATATTTTCCCTGTCGAAAAAATGGTGAACAGAGAAATAACCATCTAGCATATTTAACCATTTGTCTAGAGCATCCGCATCTATCTGACCTTCAAATATGGGAATATCAAAATTAAAATGTACCTTGAAAGGAGAGGTGTTTCCAAAGTGGTTGTTTGATGAATATGTGCTTACTGCTATCGGCAAGCATTGAAGGATGTGGGAAAAATTCTCCATCATTTCATCCCTCTGTCGCGTGAGAGCTTGCTCAAGCAACAGATTTATAGGATCATCTACTACATCATTTTTCTTTTCTTCCACCATGGAGGGTTTCTTGGGCGTGCGAGAGCAATTGTATTCAAGAGAGACAAGCTCGAGACCCAAATTGCTATACTCGGACCTTGTCGGGGACATGCACTAAAAAAACGATCAAGAGTAGCCTGCTTTGATACCACTGATCTAGATTATTTTCGGCACGAAATGAGAGCGGGGATATAATAAAGAAATGCACAGAGATATTGCAGATATCCAATAATATAACAGAAATGTATCAGAGATGCAACCATAAACACAGATATACATTAATACATGATTTCTATTAATGACTAAAATGTACAGAGACTGTAAAAATACAGAGTGAAAGACTCGCTAGAATGGTGGCAGCTTATCTCTGAGAAGATATGTGACGGCTACTCACATTAGCAAGAATATGATTACAATGAGGATTTGAAGGCCTCTTTACAATAAACGGGAATGCCAAAAAGCCTATACATCCAAAAACCTAACCCTAGGAGATGAAGCACCAAAAGTCATGTGGGCCCCGTTTGGGTAAGTTAGTACATCAACTTCCTAGGGTCGTAACTTTTGCATACGATCTTCGTTTTAGGCGCATGATAGCCCATTGGAAAGGTATCGTTGAGGAGATTCATTTTGGGGGAAATATCAAAGGAACTTCCATATTTCTCCCCGTTTTCCCAAAAATGTCGTTTAGGGCCTCAAAATGGCCTCGGAAGTTAAAAACTGCTAAAAATAGTAAATTACCAAAATTACGAGAAAATTGTTTTGAGCTAGTTGGAAAAGGTGGGTGGCCACCGATATTCACCTATATCATGGGGGCATGAAAATTAGGACACATGTGCCAAGAGCCTTATTTCTGGAGTACCATGACGACCAAAGAATAATAGGGGCTGATACTTGGACGGATAACACTTGCTCCAAGCAATTCTTGAACTGTTTTGTCAATTTCATTTTTCTCGGCAAAGGGATGATAGTAAGGGAGAACACTGGGAGAGAGACTATGGGGGACTACATAAATGGAATTATCATGAATTCCTCAATAAAGAGGGAGGCCATGGGGTTTTTAAAAATAGCTTAGTGTCAAGAGATGATAGATTGGAGGTCAGGATGCACAAAGGGTGTCTCAATGGATTGAATAGAATTGTGTTGGGAAATAATGCTAGAATGACATTTTTTTAGTATGTTTTCCATTCAATGGGAGTTGATGATTTCAGGTGAGCCTGATGTGATGCCTTGGAACTTATACTACTCTCCCTCTTGTTGGAATTGCAAGGTGAGGTCCTTAAAATCTATGGTAATGGGCCCAAGAGTGCATAACCATTCAACATCGAGCACTATGTCATAACCACCCATGTCTATAGAAAATATATGTTATTTCAGGTGGTACTAACAAATTTGTAGGCGCACATTTTAACAATGCCCCGCACATTTCATGGAACCACCATTGGAAATCATGACCTGAAAATTGTTGACTGCATGGATATAGAAATTGACTTCTTGGGAAATGGAGCGATGAACAAAATTATGGGTGTTGCCACTATCAACTAGGATGATGACTTTCCTATGTTTAATGTAGCCAATTAACTTGAGCCTTTGGGAAGAAAAGAATCCAGTGAGTGCATTTAGTGAAATTAGTAGTTCAGCTTTGAGGGCATCATAGGGTGGAGTAGGATCATCTGCTTGGGGTATCTCTGCAATAGGGGAAACATTAACATCATCATCAGAAAAATCCCCATAAATAGCCATAAAAAAAAAAATTCTTTGCACTTGTGCCCCAGAAAATGTTTATCATCACAATTATAACAAAGTCCCTTGAGTTGGCATTCAACCATTCTTCCCTAGTTAATTTATGTATCTTGAGAGGAGGCACATGAGGGGTGGGATTGGTGGGTCTAGGGAAAGGAATAAAGGAGGGTTTTTGTTTTTGGGTGGAGACAATGTTTTGTGCTTCTTTGCCGCATTTAGTAGCTTCCAACCAAGTCTAGGGGCGAGCCATGATTGGGCATGAATTTCATCCTTTAAGCCATTGATAAATCATTCCCTAAAGCAGGCATCGATTATGCCCTTGATTTTAAAATCCAAGTGCTCAAAGGTGGGTGATATAGTCTTCCATTGTGCCAGATGATTTCAAGTTGGTCAAATGGCCTAAATGGTGGGTGTCTATGTTAAATCATTCATAAAGTTCTGCAACAAATTGTGTCCAAGAAACATATCCTTGGTGTGCATTTATACGTCATTGCCACCATTTCCAACGTTTATGATCCACATAGAGAACACCTTAATGAAGTTTGGACAAATCATTAGTAATTCCATGCAAAGAAAATAATGCTCCACTTGAGTGACCCAGTCTGTGGGATCAGAGCCATCAAATTTATTGACCTCAACTCGGGGCAGACAAGGGTCACAATGAAAGGAGTTGGAATCAAAGGCCATAGTGTGGGAGGATTTAGCACCATTTAAGTGTGATGGTTGGTTAGTGAAGGGAGGACCCTAGGATCGGTTCAACAACTGGTCAAGAGTGGCTTGTATGGTGTCAAATTTTCTCGTGAATTTTCTATCGATGGAGTCAAGTTTCCCTTAACTTTAGCCTTGAAAGTTACAAAGTTGGAATTGGTGGAATCAAGTTCAAAATTCATTCTCTGGATGGTCTCTGTGTGTTGTTTGGATTCGGCTTGCAGGTTAAGGAGTTCTTGTCCGCAAGTGGTGTCCATTTAGGAATGAGGGGTTCTAGGGAGGAGTGGGTTCATGGAAAAAAAATGATAAGTGATATATACCATAACTATCATGGAGAAAATAGGAATACAATGGAATAGGTGGAAAATAAGGGTGTCGGAAAGGCTTAGAAGTGATAGGTACGATGACGATCAAGGCGGGGAGATGAATCCAATGGGATAGGTATGAAATAAGGGTGCTAGTGGGACCACTATACTCTTTTACTCTCTTTTTTTACTCTGGTGGATTTATACTCTGGCTTGAAGGATATTGTTGTGAAAAAATGCCCAAATCGTTCACAAGAAAAATTGTGTAGAAATTCTGTAACCAAGATGCAAGAGGCAAGGTTGTGTGACAATATATACCTTCTATTATGTTTTTGTTATGTTTCATTTCCAAGGTTTAGGGTTTTCAGGGTTCCTACAAATAAGGGTTTTCCCCGTGCTATATCTCTCTAATATACATGCGGGGTGGAACAATAGTACTTGGCCCAATTTCTTAGGACACCAACTAAGGAGGCTCAATCATACTCTTAATTGTACTACCTGATTACCTAGGTACTATAGAGTATCTTCCCGAGTATTTTTCTTAGTGTCACTATAGTAGTCAGGTGGTCAATCGGTTGATCTAGAGTCGGTTTCAAGAGACCTAGAGAACTCTCGATATACCTGACAGTACATGGGAGTGATGGTCATATAAAGGTTATATATGATGCAATACTACTTGAAGGGGTACCAATAGGGGTTACATAGATTTCCAGCAAGGTGAAACTTTTTTTTCACCTAACCCCATGAAACCGTCTATATTTCTTGTGTGTAGTCTTCCACAGTGGTAGTTTTACCTATTGAATGACATATCTATGTTCTTTAAAGAGGTCGGTGGTACACGTCTCTACCTTGGAAAAAAACATTTCCCACAGTTTCCATAGAAGAAAGTGTTCTGATACCACTTGTAAGGTACTGGATCTCTTATAATATGCAAAAATAGAAATATTTCAGCAAATACCAGCAAAACAACAAAATAATGAGAATAACGACACCAATAATAATACCTTTATTGAATGAAAACAATGTTCACTTGCCTCTTCAAGGGGGCAACCTATAGAAGAGCAACGCTCTATTACAATAATACTCAAGACAAAATTCCTCATGCCTTCTACTCCTATTTATACTAATTATATCTTATAAAGAACATTCTAGAGGAAGATCTTTCTAGAAGTGAAAGCTTCTATTAAGTCTTATTACATTAGAATTGTTGACATTATTAAATAGGCCTTATTAACTAATGTCAGCCTTTATTACATGGAAAAATATATTATTCTATCTATGCAAGTGGTTAGGGAGGTTAGGTCCCTAACAAACAACAACATAAACATTGACACCAAAAATAGCAATAGTCACATAAACCCAGTGAAAAAGTGGAAACCCACAAGTTATCATCCTCACAATGGATGTTTTGGAGAAAGGCAACATCAAGTATGATTTTCAAATAAGGAAACATTTATGTATTCTTAATATGACAGCTTTGAACATCCATATTTTACTCCAATATCATAGCTAGAAGTGGTACCTTTGATAATGCAAGATTTAGCAAGACATGATTGGTTATTTTCATTTCGATATTTTCCAAATAACTATTTTAGGTGCTAGCCAATATTTATTCACAAACATATTAGATTACATGGATGAAACTACATGCTAACATAATGTCAAAATCCATAAGAGGAAAAAACCATAACCCTAGAAGTTGAGGTGGTGAAAATAATGCAGGCCTCGAGGAGCCTAGTTGGTACATAAACTTTTGGGGGCATAAATGTTGCATACAAACACTATTTTGGGCATTCTTTGTACATTTAGAAAGATTATTTTGAGCTCTATAAATTTGGTAGGCCATGATGATTTAGGTGTCATGGCCATCAAAATCATAAAAGATGAACGGGATAGATGAAAAATGCATTGAATGTTCAAGACTTATAAAATTAACAAGATTTAGGACCATTTATGAGATAGTCACAAACTCATACATCCATCTAGATCAATGTTTTTTTGCGTAGTCCCATTGAATGGTTTCTTCTATCCACCATATTTAGCAATGATTTTCTTCCCGTAACTAGAATTTACATTCACAACACTATCATGCTTCTTCCAATTTTTCTTAGTGTTTGCTAACTTATCCTTTCAACATAATTGTTCAAGAGTGTAGATGTCAAACCTTTCAAGCTCTTTCTTAATTGGTGTAATGAATCCACCAATGAATGTAATGAATACTTTGTCTTCTTCATCCATCACTCTAATACAAATGGCATAGTGGTTAAACTCTTAGATGTAGACATATACCAATTGGTTAGATTTCTATCATAGATATTTCCACAGTTGTCGTTGCTCCTCCCATTAATTGATATGATAAGATTTGTCCTCGATTAATACTTTGAGCTCATCCTTGATGAGATATTGTGCGACACCAAGACTCTTTTTGCAGTCACATTAATTCTCCCACTAAAGCAAATATTTTCAACACATATGCAACATTGCAAAGGAAACACAATGTTCATATATAGATTTTTATATTTCATAGAGGGAATCACACCACTTAAACCAATCATGAAGTGATAAGGCATTCATTTGATCTTCATAAGGTATCTTTTCCCAAATCTCCTCCTATGATAACACACAAAGTTGTCATAAAAATTGTCAAAGTCTACAACAAATGGGTCATATCAATTAATTGACCCTCATGGAACCTGAATAATAAATAGACCATATCAACTAATTAACCCTCATGAAACCTGAATGTTATATTAAATCAAGCAACTTTGAATAACTCAGGGAAAATTATCACTTCATTTCCTTTTTTCATCTCAAAGAAAACTTGGCCATACATTATGTAATGAATCAATAAGAGTCATACGTAATTGTTAAACTAGTGTTATGATACAATTTGAGATGTGCGCTTTAGTGGAATGCACACATGTATATGTGTTTTATTTCATTACAGAGTCACTGTATATCATGGAAAGATAAATTATGAAGCTACTCAGAACCCTGATTTCTGTGATTGAAGATTATGGTAGTTCACTCTCTCACACACTCTGAAGGAAACATTCATTAGATTAGAGTCCTTGTGGGCATGGTACTCAGCATCATTTGTTATTGCAGAGAAAGGGATATGGATGACAGAACAAGAGGCCACTTCATCCATATTTTCAAATGCCTCACAATTGTCACATTCCCCCACATCCATTTTCCCACACCTTGTTCTAATTCCATAAACGAAGCCTAATTGACCTACATACCCAATCTGGAACGAGAGTTTTCACTTTGTGCATATACATCGCCTTCTGTGATGATTACATTAAGAAGGAATTGGAAATATTTGTAGAAGTGTTGGCCAAAGTTCATATCACAATCTTAGAAATTATAAGTGGCAAAGTCATCGAGGGATGTTATTACTTGTTTAACAAATATTTCTATGGGAAGTTGAAGAAAGCTTCAATCCATGTCTACCTCCATCTCAAGCATGTTTGAGATGATCCATATTGGGGTACCGAGATTGGGACTTCCCTGGAGTCCAATGTGTGTATTTCAGGCAAAGTAATGGTTGTAGAGTCAATCTGTACTAGAACTTGCACTTGTCATAGCAATACAATCCTAGGATTGAATTGGGCCATGGAGAGGAGTGGGCCTTGTACATGGTTCTGAGACTGTGGGAGGATTTGTACTAGTTCATTGATGGAGCCAAGCAATTTATATACATTTCATTATAGAGATCTAGAGGGATATAGCTTGCCAATTGATTGTTACTCAAACTCAAATGATCATTGAGGAGAAATTCCCAAGCTCTGGAGGAATGTGGCCACTAAAATTATTTGAAGCAAGTAGAATGTATCCAACTTTATGCCACCTTCCCAACCTATATGATATAAGTCCAATAAATTTATTTTGTGCTATAAATAAGGAAAGAAGGGATGGATCTGCAAGTGTATCGAGAAGAGAACCTCTGAGAGAGTTGAAGGTTAACACCATAGTACTTAAATTTATACATTTACCAAGTTTTACAGGGATTGAACCATTTTGGTCAGCATTCACAAGGTTCAGTATCATAGGTTTTGTGCAAGTTTCCAATAATACCATCATGTAACTGCAAAAAAAATGTAGTTAGCATTAATCTTGTCTTACACAAAATTGATACTATATGTGTTTTGGTACAATAAGGAATGTATTGTAGCCAACTTTGAAAGGAATTCCCTCAATTAAGAGAACCATGGTGAACATCAAGAGAGGACTGAGAGTAAATTGAACTATATAATTGATGAGATCAATAGTTTGAAGACCAAGTAAATGGACTCGTGAACCACATAATTGATGAGATCAATAGTCTGAACACCAACTTCTTCCTTGCATTTTTTTAATGGACTCATTTTGTAAGCACCCAACAAGGTGAAGGAAAGAATAATCTGATAGAGTTGGAGGAGAGTCATTGGGAAGGGGGGAAATGATGTTTAGATTTTGTTATTTCATGTTGGCATCCACTAGTTCATGTTTTATTCTATTTTTAATGTCATGAATTATTTCAATCAGTTGTAGTAATTTTGTTTTTTATGGAATGTTTGAATATATGATTTTACCAAGAGAATTCTCTTGTGATAGGCTTTGTATAGTCCTATAGTCCATCTTTTTAGCTTGTTTGTAAAACATTGATTTAGTTAGGCTCAAGACTCTATCCCTATCATGAGTATTTTTGTAACATCATATTTTTAATAGAATATTTCCACGTAACAAAAAAAAACATTAATAAATTGCTTATTTGTTCTTAAATAATTAAAAGCATGGGACAATAAATTCTAAGCCTTCAAATATAATCAAATTCTAAATCTTCAACTCATAATAACAATTATGCTACTCAATTTTACCAAGTAACTCTATAGGAAAATATGTCAAATTTAATTCCTTATGATCTATGAAAGTTAGATGTGTAGTGTAATTCCTAACAAATTTGAGAATAAAGTAGTCGTTCCATGTACACATTGATCATGTTCCACAATTTTAGCTTCAAAGTTTTGGTGTGATAGAGTAACACATCGAATATGTTGAAAAGTATAGAAAACATAATCTTGGTCAACATATTCTTGCTCTTTATTTGAATTGATAACCTTATGAATGGCTATGGAAACAAAAACCATTGATTTTATCTTTAATCTCTTAAAGAACATACAAAGCTTTTAGTATATTTATATGGCCTGAAATACACAAGTAAAACCAAATTGTAGTGCATTTTATTGTAGACGTAATAAGATTTATATGCATAAAGTTTTCCTGAGACAAGGATAGGGTATTTTATAGTTCTAGAAACATTTTGTTCTTCATAGGATATGTAACTTTATATCTACACTCACGTGAGCCTAACAATAGACATGCATAGAGAAGGAGAGGGGAATTAGACTAATAAACAAGTTGCAACACTAAAGAGAGGGGGATAAAAATCAAACCATATGGAACTAATGACAATGGACTCAAATTACTATATGTTCTAGTGACACAATCACTACTCTCTTACAAAACTCTAGAATCTAGAAGAACTTTGGCCTTCGCTAATGTCGTTGCGAGTTGTATAGGTGTGCACAACAATAAACATGCTTAGAGAATGAAAGGGGAATAAGATTAATAAACAAGTTTTGACACTAAAGAGAGGGGAATAAACATCAAACTGCATGGAACTATTGATAGTGGACTCAAATTACTATAGGGTCTAGTAACACAATCACTACTCACTTACAACACTCTAGAATGTCGAAGAAATTTGGCCTTCGCTAATGTTTTTGCGAGTTGTAATTGCATCACCAAACAAATATGTGAAATTTGATTAGGATTTTGGAATGCCAACAATGCCCAAAAAATTGTCTCTGATGGATTGGAGTGTGCCCACAATGTACATCATAGTAGGTCATCCTTCAGGAGAATCATTTGTGCAAAGCAAACCCATACTTATGGATTGATTGAGGCAATTGAGATCCTTATCTGCTTGAGTGCTCTTACTAGTCCTTCTCAATAAAATCTTGTCGACCACTTACTCTAGTTGACTTGGAAAATTGCTACCCACCCATTTCTGCAAGTTCATTCCTTCCACAAACATGTTGTGGGTAGGCTTCTTTCTAGTTATCATCTCCAATACATTATTCCATAGTTATAAAGATCACCTTTTGTTGTGACATGTCCACCCAATCCATGTTCTTCATTCAAGCATGCTGATCATAAGGTTTCTAATTCAAAATGTTTAATAAAAATATGAAACTCATGACACCATCTAGTTCAAATAATACCTAGAGGAATGTAGCCTATGGATCCCTTAAGTGCACATGTAGAAGTGGAAGTTGAATCCTTAGAATTTTCAAAACATATGGTGGCAATCCCAAAGTCTATTAAATATCTTGTCATATCTTCACCAAGAAGCACATTGTTTGGTTTCAAATCTCAATGGATGACTTGCATGAAACAATGGTGATGGAGATACACCATGCCCTCGACAATGTCTATTTCTATATTCAACCTTTGAATCAATGTCAAACCACTTTCTACTTCACCATCAGGATATAACCACTTCTCTAAGATTCCATTTGGCATAAATGGAAATATAAAAGCTTTTATTTGGAGGTATGAATAAGAGGTTGACTCTAATCAAATTTTGGTGCCTTACTCTACCCAAAACTTTGCACTCCTTTTTAAAACTTTTGTGAGCCCCTTCATTTTCCAAATTGAGAAGCTTGATAGCAACGATTGTGCCATCATTCATAACCCCTTTGTACACTTTCCCAAAACTACCCACTCCTAACAAGTTGGCATCACTAAATCCATCTATTGCAGTGATGAGCTCTGCATAGGAAATTCTTCGGTGCCCCACATTCAAGGATGCCCCAACCTCTATAGGAATATTCCTCTTGTGATTTAGTCTACACAAGATTTATAGAAATAAAAATGATACAATAATGGCTGCAACCACAACAATAGATATGGAAACTTTTTTCAGATGAGAAACACGTTTATGTTTGGGAGCGGAGCACAATGACAAATTTACCCAAGGTCCACAGAGACTAGGGTTTCCCATAAATGATGTGGCACCAAGATTTTTGAAAACTCCACCTTTCAAAACTTCTCATGATAATTTGTTGAAAGATAAATTCAATTGGCTGAGCATTTTGAGATTTGCCAATGACATGGGTATTTCACCTGACAAATTGTTGGAGGAGAAATCCACATCCTGAATACTTTGAAGTTCACCAAGTGAAACTGGGATCAGACCTTCAAGTGCATTGCAAGAAAGATTTAGGTATTTCATTTCTTTGAAACTTCCAAGCCCACTTGGAATATAACCAGTTAACCAATTTTTAGAAATATCTATAGCTTGAAGAAAATTCATCTTGCTTAGTTCCAAAGGCAGGGGACCCTCTAATAAATTGTTTGAAATGTTGAAATAGAAAGCTAAATTTGAAATATCTACAACCTCTAGAGGTATCTCACCACTGAACCTGTTATATGATAGGTCTAGAAGTAGTAATTTCATGAATTTCCCTATATTTGTGGGTATTTTACCCGATAACTAGTTCTTATGAAGATTTAAATATATTAGTTGCTAGAGACTAGCAATAGAATCAGGGATTCTTCCATAGAGATTATTTTCATTGATTTCTAGGAGCCCTAAGCTTTTGAGTTGCCCAATTCTGCGGGGATGTTTCCTTGTAAATTGTTGGCTCCCATTATCAACCTTTCCAACTTTTGAATCATTTCAAATTACGATCTAAACCCAATAATGTTAAACTACTTAGGTTTCCAATATGTGGAGGTATTTCCCCTACTAATCCATTTATTTGAAAATTTAGGAAGTTTGTTTCTTTAGAGAGACGGCCTATAGAAAAGGGAAAATGTCTCGTGAAATTATTAAATCTGAAATCTAAGTGTTGTAGGGTAGAACAATTAGTAAGCACGTTAAGAATGGACAAGCTTGTCGTGTTGTTGCTAACTAGTTGATTCGCAGGTAAGTTGAGGATTTGGAGCTGCGTCAACTTACCCAACTCCATGGGCACTATTCCACTGAGCTTATTCCCACCTAAGTCGAGCAATTGAAGGTTTGTACAATTGAAGAGGGAAGCAAGAATGCTTCCACTCAACTGATTAAGTGTCATATAGAGTCCAGTCAACCGCGTGTTCTTGTGACACAACTCCACGGGAATGTGACCAATCAACTGGTTAGCAACGATAACCAATAGTCGAAGATTGGTGAAGTTAGAAGAGGAAGATGGAATTTATCCTGTGAGATGGTTACCTTCCAGAGCTTGATGGCTTAGCATACCCAATTCGGAAGGAATACTCTATAATGTCCAAAGATGATATGTTTCCCAAGCAAGTAGGTATTGTTCCCATCAAATTGTTAAGTCCTAAGTAAATGATTTCTAAGTTGGGGAGAACACATAGTTCTGAGGGAATTCTTCTTGAAATATTGTTATAGCTCAAAGACAATATCGATAAACTGTGGCACACACCTAGACTGGGCGGAATGGAACCATGTAGCTCATTCAAAGACAAACCAAGCTTCTTTAAGAGAAACAAATTTCCCAATTGATAGGGAATGTGACCATGAAAATTGTTATTGCTGAGGTGAAGTATTCTAAGAAAGGAGAGATTTTCGAGAAGAGGTGAGATTGTAGATTGAAGAGAAGAGGAGGGATTGTAGATTTTTTAATTTACTTTTAAATTTTTGGTAGATAAAATTTATATTCAAAGTTTACAAATTTTACCAAGGATGTGAATAGATACGTAAGTATAGAAATATTGTACTTTGTATTAATATCATACTTTGTACTTTATATTTATAGGCAAATAAGTGTAGAAAATGCATACTTAACCAAGCATTTATAAAGTCCAGTTAAAATATTCAAATGTTAATTTAATAAAGTTTTTAGTAAGTGAATGCATATTATCATGCAATTATCATTAACAATTAAAATCTTGAATGCAGATGAATTAAGCATGCCCAATAACATTTAAACACATAAAACATGAATTAAACACATAAACTTATATTTATAACATTTTACACAACCGACTGCAAACATTGTATATTCTGATATTCCATCCAACTGTAGGCTCTATTACACCAATTCTCTTTGTAACAAGCCACCCTCGATTTAGGGCTATGAGTCCACAAGGACAAATAGGCTCCTACAATAATTCCAACTGCCCAATTCTTTTCCTCATTAGTCTCCACAACCCAAATGACGCGATTTACTTCTTTGCGCTGCCAGTCCCTCAAATAATCTCCATCTCCTCCAAGGCTCCAGTGTAGACCATCCAGGAATCTCTCAATTGAGGGCTCCAAGAAATTCAGCTGCAATAGGAGTGCTCAAAACAACATTTACACATGTTATTTTGGGTACTTTCTCAATGTAATTCCTTCATAAGCATGGGAGCTTCATTCTCAACATAATTTTTAGCTTCAACAAGCTATCTTCAATACCCACTGTGACTGTCTACTCTTTTCCAGAACTAAAATTTGGTTTTCCTAACTTCTAGTTGCTGCCAAAAACTACTCTCGTCCAAACTCGAATTTTCCTTTTCCTCTTCCTCCATGCATGATTGACTCTCACACTTTCAAAAGATGATTGTACTCATCCCATGCTTCAATAACTAGTTGAGTTGATTCTCACCCAACCTCTTACATGAGTGTACTTAGCCCATTCTTCAATTATCTATATGAGATGATCTTCTACCAACGTCACACATGCATTCAATGATTGGTTTCTATTAAGTCAAATGGAAATTATATAGCAATGAAAAATTACTTTAGTAAAATGACATGGGATTCTAGGTGTTATCATTTTTAACTATCTTTTTAAAACAAGTAAATAGCACTTACATTAATTGTCAAACTAGGGGTTGTATTTTATTTCAAGGTTATGTCCAAGGTCTATGCAGGCTACAATTTCTTCTAAAGTACTGGTGATTATAAATGATTGTTGAGTAAATGGATGGGAAACTCACTCAATTAACCCTTTCTTAAGAAGACACACTTGCAAGTTGTTATATCTAAAGCCTTTCAAAAATCATAAGAAAAGATGGTTATACTCAATCCAAACAATTCTTGATTGAAAGAAAAATACCAATTAATTCATACAACATGCATCTGAAAGGAAATCACTTCAATCCATATAAATCTAGGTGGAAGGAAATCAATTACAACAACCCAACAACACCCTTAACCAATCCACAAGCTCATAATGATTTAAAGAGAATGCACCTTCTATAATTTAAGAATAAAGTCTATCTATCAAAAGGAATTCAATGAAGCACAAGCTTTAACAGAAATCTTACCAAAAGTGAAAGCAATGATGCAAATCAATCAACTTTGCAAGTATCAACACATACAATTAACATTAACCAATAACAAATAACAACCCACAAAATTAACAAAGACAAGGGATAAGTAATAGTTCACAGAATGAACTAGAATCATGATTAAGTATCAGCTCGCATGAACTCAAAATAACTACAACACACCAAATTATGAAATGATCTATGATAATCTATTAAACAAACAAAAATAGAATTGCAACACCTGATTAGCAAAGGGGGCCCTTCCTCCACCAATCAGGGATGCTAAGATAAGTCATGGATAAATGCTCGGATAACACAAACCAGCATACTCATATATTATAAAAAAGATGATACAATGAGTTCTTCAGACTCTGTTATACACTCTTCTCTTCTCTCTTTTCCAGCCCCCCAACTCAAGAGGGTTCTTTTGATTTATACATCTTTAGATAAAAATCTTTATTATTAGAATATTCAATTTGATCAATACATGGTATAAGATCTATTGCACATTTGTGTTGGTATAGCCGGTGTACAAATAGAGTATTCTTGTTACAACATAAAAACCACCAGTGATTACATCAAATGGTACTTTTGTCCCTTTGATGACTCATCCTTGCCACGCTGGCATTTGTTCGCTCCTATACTTGAGCATTGGTCGAAGACCAAATGCTCAAGTATCATGAAATTGTAGGAGTGGCATCATCGTGGTTCAAGAAGCAACAATTCCTAGAAGTAATAATATATCGAAAGCATATATCCTTTGAGCTTGTAAAGAAGTAACAACATCAAATTATTGAATGAACATATCCTCTCATCAGCCTGCAAGTATATGCTTCCAAACCATCTTATTAGTACACCCAAAATCAAGTAGAAAACCAATCAACAACCTATATTAATACTTCAATAATCCAATTCATAAAAAGGTTGTACCTTGGGTTGAAATATAAAATCACAGGCAAGATATTGTCAAAAGATGGTAAAAAATGACTTAGAATATTATCAAAATGAGGTGAATGGATGGAAAAAAGGGTACAAATCCAGAGCCCAACATCTCCCCCCAACTAGTCCAATTGCATGTCCTCATGCAACCAACTACTTATTTGAGATCAATATTACTCTAGGAGTAGGTTTCATGCAGTGTGCTAAGTTGGTAGGCTTCATGTGTTTCTTCTCAAGCTGCCCTAAAATATGTTGATACCATAGCTTCCATACCCCGTTTTTTCTCTGTCAATACCAATTCATACATGGGATGATACTCATCTATAGGTAACTAGATCATGGGGAAATAAAACTTTAGGCCAATCCACCGAGGGCCTCTCTACTCAATACATTGAATGTACCTATTCAATCATCCCATGGATCTTCTGAATTTTAGAAAACCAAAGGGTTCCCTGGTTTTGATTTCCACTATAGATGACTCCCATCTCCTTTTGCAGTCCTCCAAGGCCTCATATGTTTCATCATTGATACAACCAACACACAAATTAATTACATGTTCTTGAAGGGTTACAACCAACCTTAAAATATCAGGGGACCTGGAAATAAGGTTTTGAGTCTTAATGGCATCATCTACTCGAGAAAGTTCTGCTATGATTCTCAACTCACATGTGGCCTGGTTCCTTTCCACATTTTCTTGGGCCAATTTCCACTTAACCTGATGCAGTAGGTAGGACACAAAGGCTCACAACTAGAGGTCTCGTATATAAGGTGTAGGATTAAACCCTCTTTCATATGGCATTGTAAAATCATGAAAATAAAATTCACACAAAGAGTATTGTGTGATCTCATTGGCTTCATAAAAATCCCTTTGGAACGCCTTCGCATGTGTGAACAAGTAAGGTCTATCCTTGATTATGAAAGTGAGATGAAAAAGAGTAAATTGTTACTAAAGAAACAAATCATGCAGAGGAGAAGGCATACAACAGTTCAACAAATCTTGAATAAATTAGCCTATTTTATGTTTTTCTTCTTTCTGTTTTTTAATATGATCCTGTGCATCCTTGAGATTCTTCTGATCCTCTTCCCATTGTTCCTTTTCTATCCTGTAAATGGTCAATTAATCTACCTTTCTCCTCTTCATGTTTCAAACAATTTGTCGATGTTCCTAGAGGGGGGCCATACCCTCTTGGTAATACATTTCCAACACCTTCCATTTATTTATTTCTTCCTATAAAAACAGAGGAGAGGGGAGTTCAGAGGTAGAAATTCCAATTTCCTTGGTTTCTACCTCTGTCTGTGTAGATGTCAGTCTAAACTTTATATCTTGGGGTGAATACCCTACAAGACCAAAAATGTCTTCCAAAATTGAATAGCGATCCTACCAAACTTAATTGGGTCGCATTAGCAGGGGTGTTTTCCACAACAGTATTGAGCAATTCCCTAATCCATTTCTTCAATCCATTGATTTTTTTCCTTAGTTTCAGGTTTTTCCTTTTTAATTTCACAATTTGTTTAAGCAAAGGAGGTTTCTTATTACCTTTTACAACATGCATCATGCTAGGCCCCCCTTCTTCCATGTTTACTTCGATTGGCTCTTGTGTAGGGTTCTCAGCATCGACCAACTCTTCCCTAGCTAGTTCTTCAGTGGTTGGTTCTTGTGTATCAACCTCTTCATTAATTATTTTAGCCATGCCTAGTTCTTGTGTAACATGCTCAAATTTCACTTATTCCGTGATGGTTGGTTCTTGTGTAATAGTCTCTACATCCATTAATTCACCCATGAATGGTTCTTATGTGAAAAGCATGGTGCCTTTGGTTCATTCTTCTGAACCAAGTGAATCTTCAACATTTTTTTCTACTTTGACGATTGGTTCTTGTGCAATAGTCGTATGACCGAATCTGGCTAGTTCAGAAGTGGCCGCAAAGAGGTATTCTTCTTCATGATCTCTTGTGACGTCTTTTGTATCACTAATTTCCCTTGAAGGTGGTTCTTGTGTAACATCTATGGGGTTGAAGATAGGCGGTTCCACTCTCTCTAGTTCAGGCCCCAGCAAATCTGGTTCCACTCTCTCTAGTTCAAGGTAAGAATGCCACAATAGGTGGTTCCTTCTTCTAGGTAAGAATGCCACAAATTCCGCACCTTCTCTTTTCCTTCTTTTTGGTGTAGTCGATGCTGCAGGTTCTTCTTCCTCAACTACACATGGTTTCCAACTCTCCTCTGGAGGACTTTTTTCTATAATTTCTACATCATTATTCACCGATGGCTGTGTGGGATGGTCAGAGCCCTGTTCATCAACTTCCTCATGGTCATCATCTTGGTCAATTTACCCTATGACTTCTAATGCTTTGCCCATTTCTCTTATGTCCATCTCACTTTGCTTTTCACCCTACTCCACCTCTTCCTATTGTTCCTCCTTAGACTCTTTCAGTATTCCTAGGAATTGTCTCCATTTTCATTTGGGTTCTTCCCAATGTTAATATTATGGTAGCTACAGGAGGTATTTACCTCCACATATGAACTTGACGAGAATAGAAGACTCCATAAAGCAAGAGAAAACCCTAATGAGTTGGCTAATAACCCTAGAAGTCTTGTCAGCTCAAGAAGATAATTTATATTAGGTTATTAGCCTCCATGAGAAGAAGTCGGCCATAAATAATAATAATATACTGAACAGACACATATCCAGAAGGAGAAGTCAGCCCCAACAAATCTAGCAAAACCAGTATAAATACAGGGCGCCAGTTCTCATTTGATAGTATCTCAGAATTGCAGTTCCTAGATTGGTGCGCACTGCAGTTCCCAGTTTGGTGCGCACATGTGGAGGAGGGTTGTAGGTGCAACTGCAGCAGCAGCTAGTTTTCAGTATGAGTTTGGACTATCTCTTGGCTAGGGTTTGGACTATCTGATCAGCTATTGTTGGTGCGCTATCCTTGGAGGAATATGCGCTACACCTTGTTTGTCTATCTAGCCTAGGGTTTTCTTCCGGAGTAATTCTCAATCAAGGTTAAGGTGCTTGGAGGGTGGCTTCGACCTATGGTTGGGTGACGAGGGTATCGTCAATGGTAAAATGAGCACACCATCTTCTGTATTCTAACAGGTTATGGGCCCACACCTCCTTCATTCAGTATAAATGCTGGAAGGAAACATAACCACTAGGATATTGAGCTCGTTGAGGAACTGTTGCTAGGGTTACTAGCATAAGCAGCTCCCAAGACATTGTTGTTAGGGTTACTAGCAGGAGCAGTTGCAAAAACCCTAATCCTCTTATTGAGGAACCTTAAGTGAAGAGATTGACCTAATCTCCAGACAAATCAGTGCACCCTAGCCTAGCACATATTTTGATACTCTCAGCAAGTCAAGACGTGAAGTTGGAATTTCTGGTTAAAATCTAGGGTTTGACCAAGTCAAGCAGCCATGACGAATTCTATGAAGTCTGAGAACAAGTTAGATGGAGCCTCTAACTTCAGAGCGTGGAAGACAAGGATTGACATCATCCTTGCAAAGAATAAAGTATTGGATATCGTGAAAGGAAAGATCATGAAGTCAGAGTTTGAAGAAGGAGAAGAGAAGGAACCACAGAACGTTGCAGCTATTGAAAACTGATGTCTATAAAACCACCAACACATCGACCAAAATACCAATTGTCAAATTGGGTATCTTTTTCTTTCTCAATTAAAGCCTATGGAGTGGATCAGAAAACCCTCATTGGTACTTGATGCCTAAATTAAACCACAATAAACCACCCAGGGATATATAAATAAATGATATCTAACCAAACAATAATATTTTCCATGTTGTGGCCCGAATGAGAAAAAACAGATTTGAAAACCAAAACTTGTTATTTAAAGTACCAAATTCAGTGAATAATCCAAAGAGGAATTGTTTTTTGTACCTGAAGTTTTATTTATTCACTCACCTATTGGGAACTCTAAACAACCATTAAAATGACTAATGTACATAATGGGTTTCTATACTTATTATTTCATTGTTTGAGAACCATCTTTATGAATATCAAAGATTGAATTAGTGAAGCATAAACTCAATTTGTAAAATCCCCAGGTTCATCCATTTCCTCTCTATCATGTTTATCACTCTTCTTTCCAAAATTAACAATAAATATTTTCATGTTAAATAAAAATAGTTTAAATTTAAATTTACTTCATTGAATGAATTCATATGAGATTAACCAATTTTAGCTCAAATTGTGAAATCCACATATTGAGTCATTTTATTAAAAAAATGTTGATTATAATTTTTGTTTCATTGTATTGGAAAATAAAAATACATTAATGAAATATAACATATTTCTTTTTTATTGTCCAACAATAACCACTTACTTTTTAACCTACAATAATATGTCAACAATGTAGATTCTAAAACTAAAATTTATTGAATCCAAGTGCAATAATATATCAATATTTATGTAAATTTCTGAAACTAAAAACTATTGAAATCAAAGAGTACTGCATTTACATACAATTTTTCATAAAATCTAAGACTTAAACTAAATGGGGCTAATGAAAACAGAATCTGAAAATTACTTCATAGTTTAGTTATCTAATCCTTTTTTCCTGACAACAAACTAGAATGTTGAAGAACTTTGGCCTTCACCACTATTGTTGTGAGGAATACTTGTGCTGCCCAACAAATGTGTTATATCTGATTGGAATTTTTGGTTGCCAACAATTCCCAAAAAAGTGTCTTTGATGCTGAATTTGTAAAATTCACCACCCAGTTCCTCATGTTTGTCACTCTTCTTTCCAAAATTAACAATAAATATTTTCATGTTAAATAAAAATAGTTTAAATTTAAATTTACTTCATTGAATGAATTCATATGAGATTAACCAATTTTAGCTCAAATTGTAAAATCCACATATTGAGTCATTTTATTAAAAAAATGTTGATTATAATTTTTGTTTCATTGTATTGGAAAATAGAAATACATTAATGAAATATAACAACTTTCTTTTTTATTGTCCAACAATAACCACTTACTTTTTAACCTACAATAATATGTTCACAATGTAGATTCTGAAACTAAAATTTATTGAATCCAAGTGCAATAATATATCAATATTTATGTAAATTTCTAAAACTAAAAATTATTGAAATCAAAGAGTACTACATTTACATACAATTTTTCATAAAATCTAAGACTCAAATTAAATGGGGCTAATGAAAACAGAATCTGAAAATTACTTCATAGTTTAGTTATCTAATCATTTTTTCCTTACAACAGACTAGAATGTTGAAGAACTTTGGCCTTCATCACTATTGTTGTGAGTAATACTTGTGCTGCCCAACAAATGTGTTATATCTGATTGGAATTTTTTGTTGCCAACAATTCCCAAAAATGTGTCTTTGATGCTCAATTTGTAAAATTCATAGGTTCATCCAGTTCCTCATGTTTGTCACTCTTCTTTCCAAAATTAACAATAAATATTTTCATGTTAAATAAAAATAGTTTAAATTTAAATTTACTTCATTGAATGAATTCATATGAGATTAACCAATTTTAGCTCAAATTGTGAAATCCACATATTGAGTCATTTTATTAAAAAAATGTTGATTATATTTTTTGTTTCATTGTATTGGAAAATAAAAATACATTAATGAAATATAACAACTTTCTTTTTTATTGTCCAACAATAACCACTTACTTTTTAACCTACAATAATATGTCAACAATGTAGATTCTGAAACTAAGATTTATTGAATCCAAGTGTAATAATATATCAATATTTATGTAAATTTCTGAAACTAAAAGTTATTGAAATCAAACAGTACTGCATTTTATTGTACTTGTAAACGGATATTGCACAATAAAATTATATACATACAATTTTTCATAAAATCTAAGAGACAAACTATATGGGGCTAATGAAAACAGAATCTGAAAATTACTTCACAGCTTAGTTATCTAATCATTCTTTCCTTACAATAGACTAGAATGTTGAAGAACTTTGGCCTTCACCACTATTGTTGTGAGTAGTACTTGTGTTGCCCAACAAATGTGTTATATCTGATTGGAATTTTTGGTTGCCAACAATTCCCAAAAAAGTGTCTTTGATGCTTTGCAGTGCATGCACAATGTTGATCATAGAAGGTCGTCCTTCCGGAGATTCTTTTGTGCAAAACAAACCCAAACTTACGAGCTGCTTGAGGCAATTGAGCTCCTTAACTTCTTCAATGCTTGTACTAGTCCTCCTCAATAGACTCCTATCCACCACTTCCCCAACTTGGTTTGGAAAATTGCTACCCACCCATTTTTGCAAGCTCAATCCTTCCACAAACATGTTGTGGTTGGGTTTCTTTCTAGTCAACATTTCCAACAACACTATTCCATAACTATAAACAT
>ML779040.1:963569-974623 GCA_009831015.1 Picea engelmannii
ACAATTGTGCCATCATTCAGAACCCCTTTGTACACTTTCCCAAAATTACCAACTCCTAACAAGTTGGTGTCACTAAATTCATTTGTTGCAATGATGATCTCTCCATAGGAAATTCTTCGATGCCCCACAGTGAAGGATGTCTCGACCACTCTATGAATATGTCTCTTGCGATTTTGAATCAACAAGATTCCCAAAAACAAACACAATACAACAATCACTGCAACAATGACAACAGGTACGATAACTCTTTTCATATGCCAAACACTTTTATGTTTGTGAGCATAGCATGGTGACAGACTTACCCAAGGTCCACAGAGGCCAGGATTTCCCATAAACGCCATGGAACTAAGCTTTTTGAAAACCCCTCCTTTAGGGACTGCTCCTGACAACTTGTTGAAAGAAAAATTGCAGTGGTGGAGCATTTTGAGATTTTCCAATGACAGGGGTATTCCACCTGATAAATTGTTGAAGGAGAAATCCATGTCCTCAAGACTTTGAAGTTCACCAAGTGTAACTGGAATTGGACCTTCAAGTGCATTGCCAGACAGATTAAGATATTCTAGTTCTTTGCAGCTTTGGAGTGTACTTGGAATGTAGCCAGTTAATTGATTTGTGGAAACATCTATAGCTTGAAGCATAGTCATCTTGCTTAGTTCCAAAGGCATAGGTCCATGTAATAAATTGTTTGAAAGGTTGAAAGAAAGGGCTAAATTTTCAAGACTTGCAACCTCTAGAGGTATTTTCCCAATGAACCTATTGTATGATAGGTCTAGTTGTAGTAAGTTCACGCATTTCCCTACATTTGCAGGTATATTACCTGATAATTGGTTATGGTCAAGATATAGATATCTTAGTTGTTGGAGGTGGGCAATAGAATTAGGGATTCTCCCATAGAGATTATTATGAGAGAGAGATAACCACCCTAAGCTTTTAAGTTGCCCGATATCTGAAGGAATGTTTCCTTGTAAATAGTTGGATCCCATCTCTAACACTTGCAAGTTTTGAAGCATATTAAGTGAAGAAGGGATAGCCCCCGTAAAATTATTGGTGTCTAAAATAAGCTCTATTAAACTAGTTAAGTTTCCACTCTGTGGAGGTATTTCTCCTGTGAATTCATTGGATTCCAAGTTCATGTAGTATAATTTTGTAGAGAGATGACCTATAGAAAAGGGCAAACGTCCCTTAAAATTATTACCAAATAAATAAACCTTTTGTAAGTTGGAACAGTTAGGAAGAGCAGTAAGAATGGGCAAGCTTGTGTTACTGCCGCTAACCAATTGATTACCGCCTAAGTTAAGGTATCTGAGCTGCGTCAACTTACCTAACTCCATGGGCACCACTCCGCTTAGCTGGTTATACGCTAAGTCGATCCCGTGAAGGTTCGTACAATTGAAGAGGGAAGCAGGAATGCTGCCACTCAATTGATTACTACCCAGATAGAGTCGAGTCAACCGCATGTTCTTGCCACACAACTCCACGGGAATGTGACCAGTCAACTGGTTACTAGCGAGAGACAATTCTCCTGTGAGATTGGTGAAGTTAGAAAAGAAAGATGGAATTTGTCCTGTGAGATGGTTATCTTCCATAGATATAGATCTTAACTGGCTTAGCATACCCAATTCGGAAGGAATACTCCCGTGAAAGCTGTTATAAGGCAACTCTAGTATGTCCAAAGATGATATGTTTCCCAAGCAGGCAGGTATTGTTCCCGTCAAATTGTTATCTCCTAAGTAAATGATTTCTAAGGGGAGAACACATAGTTCTGAGGAAATACTTCCTGACAGATTGTTATAGCTCAAAGACAATATCGATAAACCGCGGCACCAACCTAGACTGGGTGGAATGGAACCTCGAAGTTGATTTAGAGACATGCGAAGCATCTTTAAGCGAAACAAATTTCCCAATCGATAGGGAATGTGACCATGAAAACTGTTATTGCTAAGGTCAAGTATTTTAAGAAATGAGAGATTGCCGAGAAGCGGAGAGACTGTACCTTGCAATTCCATGCTTGAAACATTAAGTGAAACCACTCTCTGTCTGTGCCGACTGCATATGACACCTGTCCACTCGCAGAACGAAACATTCGGATTCCACGAAGCAGTTAATGAGTGAGATGGATCATAGGTGATTGCAGAGAGAAATCCAAGCAGAGCCTCTTGATCAGAAGCATTGCCGAGACGAGGATGCGGACGGTGTGAGAATTGAACGGTGGAAAAGATGAAAGGAGTGAGAAAGAAAATGAAAAAAGAAAAGAGGAAAACTATTCTCCTCAGAGACCATAAAAGAGAAGGAACATTACAGATCTCCATCTTCTCGTCCTCTTAACAGAATGGGAATGGTTGGAGTTTCTTCGTTTATTTATATAAAATCCGAATAAAGATGAGAAATACAAACGTAACAGACACGAAAGATCCTCCGGTCGGCTAATTTTCCAAATCGAAACAAAACACCGTGATCAAAAAGATTCCCATACTTTAATTTTCCAAATCGAAACAAAACACGGTGATCAAAAAGATTCCCATATTTTATATAAATTCCGAATTTCTTCGTTTATTTATATAAATTCCGAATTTCTTCCGCATCTGTTACGTTTGTATTTCTCATCCTTATCGGCTTTTTAAATTTACTTTCAAAATTTGGTAGATAAAATTTATGCTCAAATTTAATTTACTTTATATTTATAGGCAAAATAAATGTAAAAAATCCATACTTAAACAAGCATTTATAAAGTTAGTTAAAATATTGAAATGTTAATTTAATAATTTTTTTGGTAAGTGATTGCAGATTATCATGCAATTATCATTAACAACTACAATCATGAATGCAGATGAATTAAGCATGCTCAACAAAATTTAAACACACAAAACATGAATTAAACACATAAACTTATATTTATAACATTTTACATAAGCGACTGTAGACATCGGATATTCCATCCAACTGTAGGCTCTATTACATCAATTTTCTTTGTAACAAGCCACCCTCGAGTTAGGGCTATGAGTCCACAAGGACAAATAGGCTCCTACAACAATTCCAATTGCCCAACTCTTTTCCTCATTAGTCTCCACAATCCAAGTGATGAGATTTCCTTCTCTGCACTGCAGTGCCTCAAATAATTTCCATCTCCTCCAAGGCTCCAGCGCAGACCATCAAGGAACCTCTCAATCGAGGGCTTCCTTCACAAGCATGGGAGCTTCATTCTCAACATAATTTTTAGCTTCAACAAGCTATCTTCAATACCCATTGTGACTCCCTAGTCTTTTCCAGCACTAAACTTTGGTTTTCCTAACTTCTAGTTGCTACCAAAAACTACTCTCATCTAAACTCATCTCTCTCTCTCTCTCTCTCTCTATATATATATATATATATATGCCAGTCACCAACGAGCTAGTTTTCAACCAACACCTGTCTAAATTCTCCCTTAAGGGGGTTTTCACAATTAGATATTTATTTATTTATATTATTATACAATATATATATATATATATATATATATATATATATATATATATGAGTTGATGGTGTGGAGGACTATCCTTCCTCATTGAGCATTTCTACACATAGGATAGAGGAAACCTGCTTGATGAAAGAGTCCTTCGAGGTGGGATGATGATATAACCATAGACGATGTCCATTGACAAGCCAAGGGGTGTGTTCTCCATCTATGGTTATTAATTTAATGGTTTTGTTGTCAAAGATTGTATCTACCTCATAAGGACCCAACCATCTAGTACGAAGTTTTCCCTTAAAATATTTAAACCTCGAGTCATACAGAAGTGCCCAATCCCCTAGCTAAAACAACTTATTTTTTATGAGCTTTTTCATGCCACTTTGCACATTATTGCTAGAGAATATCAGTATGTTGAAGTGCAACTAGGAGGATTTCATTAAGCTCATTAAGTTGTTCTAATTGATGCTTTTGTGCTACTATCAAATCCAAACTAACCTATACAACAGTTCTAAGTGTGCTAATATCAAATTCAATTGGAAATATCAGAAACTTACCATATACCAACTCGAATGGAGAGAAGCCCGTTGTATTTTTCCAAGTCATTCTATAAGCCCATAGAGCTTCTGGAAATTGATCAACCCAATCTTTGAAATGGTTGGCCATTTTCTTTGTGAGAATACTTTCCAATACTTTATTGGTGCTCTCGACCTTCCCATTTTCTTATGAGTGGTAAGGAGAAGTGACTCGATGGTGAATCTCGTATTTCTTGAAAAGTTTCTCAATTTGATTCCATGTGAATTGTGCTCCTCCGTTGGTAAATATCTCCCTTGGCACCCCATATCTAACAAACATTTCTTCAAACATGAAATCCATAATAACTTTCTTTGTGCCTTTTGAGAAAGCCCTTACCTCTACCCACTTTGTTACATAGTCTATGCATACCAAGATATAAGATTTCTGATGTGATGAGGGATTGATTGGACCCATGAAATCAAACGCCCACTTCTCGAAGGGTTCTATTACCAGTTTTGTTTGTAGTAGCATATCATCGAGCTAAATGGGTTGGCCCATCCACTGGAAGCTATCACATCCTTTGACATATTTCTTTTCACCTTGAAATATAGTGGGCTAATAATAACGCATGCACAATACTTTATGAACAGTTATTTTTTCTGCAAATTTCCCTCCACAGGGGATGTCATGGAAGGACTTAAGAATGTCTTGAATCTCACCATATCTTACACATCTTTGAATTATCTGATCTTTTCCTCTGTAGAAGAGGTATCCATCTGTCCACAGAAATCTAGAACTTTGTTTAATGATATTTCTTCTTTCCTTTAGGGAGACGTGGTGCAACAACTTCCTTGCAACAAGATAATTGACAATATCTGCATACCATGGTGTATGGGCAGACACTAAGAACAATTTTTTGTCCAGAAAGCTATCTTCTATAGGAGAGTTGACAATATTTTCAATAAGTCTAGATAACAAATCTACTACCACATTGTCTTTCCCAAGTTTATCAACAATGGTAATTGTTGTGTCTGTTTTATCACTTGGGTGAGCAAAACAAGGGCACTTGCAAGTCTTGTTGGGCCTACTAGACAAGACATAGGTTAGTGTATGAATTAAACAATCCAAGCACATGAAATAAACAAACAACTATGGAAATAAAACCAAAATGCATAAGAAACTTTGAACCAAAATTAATCAACCAAATGACCAATGATTATGCCACCAATGGATAACTATATTAGTTGGGAAACATCGTAGAGAAAGAAGGACTTATGGATCCACTCTTCCTCCTTGGGAGGGCTGTTGAGTCCCCTATTTGAAAGCTCTTCTTACAATGATAAACTAGAAATCAAATGGTGAAGAAATCCAAGCCTATTCCCTCAAGAGGTGAGGTGAATAGCTTATTGATATGTTGCTACAATGCTCTAATAAGAAAAAAGGTTTCTTGAGGGAGCATAGAGGCAGCATAACAATACTATGAGATTCTTAAGTTCTTAGTGCACCCATGGCCTCCATTTATAGCATGACTTTGAAGCAATATCCAATTGGTTCTTAGTGTGGACAAGGGGCCCTTAGGGCACCCTTAGGTCTTTGACCAACCCCCCATTTGGATTCAGCTCAGATTTGAGGGTCAAATCAAGTTGGGAGATGGTCCAAAAGTGGGTGAGGGGCCGGCAAGAACCATAAATGCGTCGTTCACAGGAGTTCACGGATTTTCTCGTACACAGTCATGCATATGGTGCATTGTGCGCTCTACAGGCTTCTTTGGCCTGCATAATGTGCGCGTGCTTCCTTTAGTGTTTCAGCGGATGTCAATTTTTGATCATTTGTATAGTTTTTTCCCCTTGGAAATTCTTTTTTGGTGTTGCAGGTGAACTAATATGTGTTTGGAGATGCTGTATTCCTGTAACCATTTGCATGCAATGTTGCAGATGAAATTTTAGTGATAACAGATGCCCCTTGATGTGTGAGGTGAGGAGAATACGTATAGCCGAAATACATCAATGTTTATTCTACTTAGAGTACCATTGTAAGGAAGAGTGTTGATAGGAACTGCAAGAGCGATCCATCGGAGGGAGAGGGGAAACTGTGGGACCCAAACCTTTCTCTAGGTAGGGAAATAAAATTTGTATACAAATGAGGTAGGCATGCCCCATGCTCGTGTCATGTAACTCAAAAATGTAAGACAATAATTGAAGTTTTATATTGATGTAGATAACTGCAATGCCTTCTGGGGTGGTTTGATAATGGCAGATGAAAATTATGATGGTGAACATACATTGAAAAGAGGCAAGGACGTCTGTAAGAAGTGTCGATGACTCATAGGCATTGATGGCCTAACAAATTCATAGGTCTTCAAATAGTATAAAACAACTGCAATAGTCGCATAGTAAGACCCACCGTAACATGATATTTTGTTGAAGTCGAATGTTGTGGGGGTCAACGACATCAGAGAGAAATGATGGTTCTCTCTGTGTCGTCTGAGACTCCTCATTGTAAAGGTAATGAGAGTCAATATATTGTCTCCCTTCTGGAAACTATGTTGATGTCGATAGAAAGGGAGACGTGAATCCAAGAAGCAAAGGGATTCATGAAATCCACGAGACAAGATCAGGAACTAATAGGCAACATTAACAAAGTCAATATGCGATGAGACTCAAGAATACCCTTGGTTGGGGGTATGACGGAAGGATGATTGGAAGCAACCGTGAAACTATATCTAGCATCAGGGGGACAACAAGACATGGGGTTAAATTGTGCCAGAGGCGTGATAAAGTAGACAAACTCAGATATTAGGGGTACGTGGACTATGGGATACTCGGGGTTTATGGATGGTGTCAACATGAGTAGAGGATAGTGAATGCCCCAACCAAGGGAGACATGGTTTGCTTTGCCAGAAAAAGAAGATCGCCAAGGACGACAACAAAAAGATATGTAAATGCTAGAAATAAAGGCTTTTTACAATTACCAAATAAATAAAGAATAATTTGGGATCAGTGTACAGATACAGAAAAGGGTGCCCCATTGCAAGATGGATTGGCTTGTGAGGGCGCAAGGTGCATGGAGAAATGGTGGAGGGTGGGGGGGCCATGGTTGGGTTTCTGTATGAGGTAAATGAGTGGAGGGTAATCTGCAGATGGGAAAACTGATGGTGGATGAAATGGAGGGTTAATGATACTGCGGAGGCGCAGTCAAAATGGAACCATGATGAGATAACCTAGGAGTCCATTGGGAAAGCTAGAAAAATGATGAGAAGGAGTATGTGGATAATTCTCAGAAATCCGTAAGACTATCGAGACTCCCATCCCTAGGGGGTGAAAGCAGCATGAGTGTCAAAGTGCCAAGGGGGACTATGAATGGGACAACTCATGTGGGGGAGAGTGCTACCGGGTGAAAGTACCAAAATGCAACGAAGGTGACAGTACTACAGAGCCGGATGTAGGGATCCTAAAGGCAAATGTCGGAGGGAGTGAATGGAGATGAAATTGAGATTCAGAGGGAATGATTACATGCCAGTGTCGATTATATACCTTAAGGGGTTGTGTTGAGTTGTGATGACCAAGGACCTGCACACATCAAAACCAAATACCCGACGTGAACAATATCTGAAGATAAATAACATATAACAATTATTTGATAATTTTGAACATGAGCATGTGTACCTGGACGTGATGTGAGAAGAAGACTCCTATATATGGGTGGTGGGCCCACAATTCCACCTCATTTGCACTAACACGATTGGTGATCTGACGAGAGTGCTGTGAGGTGATTTGGAATATTACAGGAGCTTGGGGATACTGATCAGGTGGGTGAAATACCTCTTGTGAGAGGAAAAGTGCTTGATAATGGAGTGCATTTTATGGGTAATTCGGGGTAGTGAGTTCCTCCAGGATATGTTCGCCACAATGATAAATGCAAGAATATAGGGGAACCGTGCAGGTGACATGGGTGACTGTCACCATGTGATTGTATTCAAGTGGTGAAGATGTAGAGGGGGTATCACAACTATGGTGCGATGGCGCACTTGTCATAAACCAAAGGTCCAGACACTATGGGTTGTAAACTTTGGTAGGGGGTAAGATTTCCAGGGGGAAATGAACCGGAGAATTGGGAGGATATGGGGGAAGATCCTCAGACAGTCTATCCATGAACTATGGAGGCGTGGGAAGTGACTCAGGTTCAGGTGAGGTGATGTGAATAGTATCTGAAGAAGGAATAGGGGGAATCACTTGGATCACGTGAGGGGAGGTGGTTGGAGGATTTTGAATAAGGGTCATTTGATGACGCCTGTATTCAATGATCGAAGGACACTGGTACGTGAAATGGTCAAGTGAGTCACATAGAGAGAAAGGGCATATCATCTGTTCGATGACTGAGGTTGAGACATAATGGATGTCGGTGACATGGGTACCTGAAGGTGTTGGTGGAGAGGGCTCTTGCTGAAATCTTTGGCGTACCACCGTCAGTGTCTGTCGAAACTGAGGTAGAGATGGGCAATGATGAGTATAGTGGCCATACTCTAAACAAATGGCACACGTGAATTTGGTTTGCATCCCTTTACTACCTGTAGTAGGGGACATTGTGGTAGTAGTAGGTGTGCTTGGTGAAGCGACGAGCGATGTGGTTGCTCCAGGGAGTTGGATCAGATTGCACAACTCGGGAAGAGAAGGACATCTATTAGTGGGGTGTCCCTCTCTTTTGCATAATTTGCAAGGAGATTGAACTCGGGGGGAAAGTGGAGAGGTGAGATATTTCTGATTCCATCTGCCCCTAGCCGTAGCAGGGGTGCTGGTGATTGGGGGTGAGGGTGGTGTGGTTGGAGTGAGTACTGGAATCTGCATCAAGATTCCCTCTTATTGGGAAGGGATGGATGGTTGAGGAACCATTACGGGTGGGTGTAGATACCACACCGGAATGACGAGCACCATGTTGGGAAGGGTAAGCGTTGTGGCTACCTGAAAGGTTTTTACTCTCGGTGGGGTGTAGAAGAAGGGGATCTGAGTAATGGCTTGGGGGATTGTTTCCCAAATCGATATTTTCCCTTGGGGAAGGGTGAAATCGGGGATAAGTGGTGTCATAGGGTTCTCGGGTAATTCCTGAGGTAGAGGTTCTCCAACTGGTGGGACGTCGAGTGGTGGAGAAGCCTCAGTGGGAGGGATAGTATCTCCGGTTTCAATTTCATTAGAAGATATGACACACACTTGTGTTGAGGGGTGAATGAGTGGTGGTGTTGCATGATATGCCCCCATCAATGAGGGTCTTTGAAAATTCTGGGGCCCATATCCATGAGTGGATACACGTCAGAACTAGTGTGGACAAGAGGTAAAATGTTATCGATGTTGGAGGAGTGATTGGGATCGTAATGTTAAACTTGGTCAATGTGATGATTTTCCCATTGTGGGGGAACATCATTGTTTGGAACATAGAAGAGGCAACTGCCTTCATAGTGTACATGTAGCTACATCCAAACAATATGTTATAATCGAGTGGGGCATCGATAACCTCAATGTCGATAAGGATGGTATTGCCCCCGAGTTCTATGAGGACATTTTGAAAAATTCCTTCAGGGGAAGATGGTCGACCATCGTAAGCTCTTAATGTAATGACATATGGTACTAGCTCTGGGGAACCCAGTTTCTGCCATACAATTTTGGACATGATGCATGTGGATGCACCTTCATCAATGATACATCGATGAACCGTGATGTTCTGAATCTTGAATGGTATCTAGAAAGCTACCAAAGCGAGGAGACGAGGTTTCCCACAATCTAGATCAAATGTGATGAGTCTAGTATCAGTGGGGTCGACTGCCCCCAAAGAAAAAAACAAGGATTTCCGTTGGGTTGGACAAGTTTGGAGGACCTCTAATACCGACATGGTTGTAGGGGATTGTGCCAAGTCATCGACCAGACTATAATTATGTGTTTCCCTAGCCTGAGGGTTGTTGACATTCCGTCATAACAAGATGCGAGGAATACGAATGGGGGGTTCAGTGTTAGGGCGTGGAATCATCAAGGGTTGTCCATTTGTAGCTGGAGCTGCTTCCGAAGTGGTGGGAGTAGATTTAGGGGTGCATTGTATTGACGACTGCGCGTTTTCAAAAGAATTTCTTCTTTGCTAGTCAAGAGGATATTGCGATCAGCCAGATTTCCAGGGTTTTGATACTGTCCCATTTGTGGTGGGGCAGGATGCATCTCCTATTGGGTATTCATCACACCTTGGTTTCAAATAGGGTTTTGAAATACAGTTGGGGGTGGTTGTTGAAAATATTGTTGTGGGGCCTTCTAAGGGGGGGGCGATGCTGGAGGACATGGCACATTACCCTTGGAGTTTGTTGTTATTGTCCCCTTGGGGGTTCTGGTTATCCTAGTTCTGGTTTCCCCCAACAGGTTGGTTTTGTTGGGGGTTATTTCCCCCCGGTCTTGGGTTATTATTGTTTTTGTTTTTTCCTTTTTTTTTGACATTATTCGACTGATGGGCCGGATTTTTCATATTCAATTGTTCAAAATTTTGAATTGTTGAATGGGAGAGGGCTTAACAAAGTTAATCCGAGCGTTTGGTTGTCCTTATGGAGGAGCAATTGGCTGTGGAGGACTGGGAAATGGAAAATACATATTATTTTGTGGCAATGATCTGTAGGGTGTATAGGAAGGTGTAACGCTTTCGCCAGTGCCCATGTTATAAGCTGAGGTAGAGGGGGTACCTGATCTTGGTTGAGAGGCTGAGCACACTATGGGTTCCAACAAGGGTCCACTCATGGGTGGACGGGGGGCCATAGGATATGGATGTTGGTAAGGGGTAGGAGGGTAGTAAGATGGCCCTCCATACATCGGTGGATATTGGGGTTGTAACACCCTGTTTCCCCCAGATTGTAAATATAAATGAACTAGCCAAGGACTATGGAAAAAATCATAAGTATGAATATGTGATGTAAATGATAGATCGAATATTATTGAATTTACTGCAGAACTGCTGAGAGGGGATGTGCGGAAAAGAGACCACGATGGTGGTGGAGGGCACCTTGAAAAAGGGGCGTTAACTTCCACCAAGAATGGAATACCGTATTTGGACTCCACTGGCCCGGAGA
>ML779040.1:974673-990338 GCA_009831015.1 Picea engelmannii
TGCGATCAGCCAGATTTCCAGGGTTTTGATACTGTCCCATCTGTGGTGGGGCAGGATGCATCTCCTATTGGGTATTCATCACACCTTGGTTTCAAATAGGGTTTTGAAATACAGTTGGGGGTGGTTGTTGAAAATATTGTTGTGGGGCCTTCTAAGGGGGGGGGGCGACGCTGGAGGACATTGCACATTACCCTTGGAGTTTGTTGTTATTGTCCCCTTGGGGGTTCAGGTTATCCTAGTTCTGGTTTCCCCCAACAGGTTGGTTTTGTTGGGGGTTATTTCCCCCTGGTCTTGGGTTATTATTGTTTTGGTTTTTTCCTTTTTTTTTGACATTATTCGACTGATGGGCCGGATTTTTCATATTCAGTTGTTCAAAATTTTGAATCGTTGAATGGGAGAGGGCTTAACAAAGTTAACCCCAGCATTTGGTTGTCCTTATGGAGGAGCAATTGGCTGTGGAGGACTGGGAAATGGAAAATACATATTATTTTGTGGCAATGATCTGTAGGGTGTATAGGAAGGTGTAATGCGTTCGCCAGTGCCCATGTTATAAGCTGAGGTAGAGGGGGTACCTGATCTTGGTTGAGAGGCTGAGCACACTATGGGTTCCAACAAGGGTACACTCATGGGTGGACGGGGGGCCACAGGATATGGATGTTGGTAAGGGGTAGGAGGGTAGTAAGATGGCCCTCCATACATCGGTGGATATTGGGGTGTACCATACATGGGTGGTGGTTGGATGTCTGGATTATGGTGTGTTGTGGTACCGATCAATCCATCCACCGCATGAGACATCCCAAGTTTTTCCTGGCCGAGTAGTACAGGTCTCGATGCGTCAAGTAGTACTGTGTATAAGTAACCTGACTGAGCATAAATGAGGTCGTACTCTTGAACCTTGTTGATGGCTTCCTCTTTAGTTTGGGGAAAGGTGGAGGCCACATCTTTGGCAAGGATAGAGACGAGCGATCTGAGAAACCAATCGAGATGTTGTTCTTTGGTGGTTTCTTCTTTTCATAAACTACGCTGCCAATTCCATTCGTGAATGTGGTCGGCGATATGTGTGGCTGAGGTTTGTTTACATTTAGAGAGAAGTTATATACCATTGTCATGACGAACTAGCAGTTGAAAGAAGGTCAAAAATTCTTTGGCCAAGGATTCAAAAGTCATACGGGACCCTCATTGTTCATCCACATACCATTTAGCTGATGGACTAGTGAGTGTGCGCTGAAATAACCTTAAGCGGATGGAGTCATCCATGATTTTGTTTGAAGACCACCATAATTGGAAGGTCATGACATGGTTGGCAAGATCTTCCCCTGATTTTCCTTCAAATTTTGGAATTTCTGAAGGTAGTTTGGTAGGCATATTGGGCCATGTAGGGTCATGCAATATAGGTTCATTCATGAGTTTACTCAAATCAGGAATATTGAGGGACACCAAATATGGCATGTGGGGTGGCGGTGGAGGATTATTTCTAGCCATGGTGTGAGCAGGTAGTGGACCTGAACCTTGAGGGGGGTTTGGTGGGGGTGTACTTCTCCCTTGGGAAGAAGTGTGCCCTCTGCCTCCTTGTGAAGGAGAGCTAGTGGATGGAGGTACTTGGAAAGTGGACCCAAGTAAGGTGGAACCAAGCAAATCTGATCCAAAAATAGTGGCACTCACAGGGGTGTGATACGGTTGAGCTAGTGAGTTGGCAAGACTAGGAACTCCTCCTAGGATAGGAGGGATATTTTTCAAGTGTCTGGAATGACTGGGATTCTGTGGGTCCCCTATGATGTTTGACTAGCAAAGTGAATGTGTGTAAATGGTGATGAGAGAAATAAATGAACAAGAGAATTGTATAATATGGACCTTCACAATATATCTCACAATCACATGTAATCAAATGAGCATCATACATAAATCAAAAAATAAGCATACATGTGGGTAGGTGGATTTGTCCGCGTGGGAGAACAAAGAAAGAAAATTCTCGTGTCCTAAAAAGACGTAACATCATTCCTCTCAAATAACATTGGACGTTCCAATAGCACTCAACAATGGGGTCTGAAGCCACCGGAAGAGGAACTAGTTAAGGATGAAACAATCAGTTATAATGAGGGGTAGAGGGTGCATATCCTGAAAGAGCTGGCGATATTTCCCAATAGCCACACAAAATCTGATCAAGGTGCAATTGTGGCCCACAATTGACACCTAGGTAGATGTCCTAAATTTGGCCACTAGGTACCTCGGTTAAAGTGCGACATTTAGATTTTCGGCCTCATAAATGGGTCACGGGCTAGATCCCTTCCAAGAGTTGGGTGACTCAAAGGGGGATGCACAAAACGACCGGACCTCGGCCTTCGACCCTTCACGGGTATCTCCCTGCCTTATGGTGTTAGGAACACTTGACTTGGAGGATTTTAAATTTTTCTATTTGTCAACTTCTAATGTTTGAAGATGTGAGAACCAGATAACGGGGGGTTATTTGGATGCCTACCCCCGAGATCCTACCTAGACTAAAAAACTCTTTAGCATCTCCTGTGGAGGAAAACTCAGTGATTTTTTTAGAATTGTTTTAGATGTGGTTGATTGAGAGATTGGGGGTGTGAACCAATCTCATTTGAATTAAGTGGGTGTGGGTAATTTCTTCAAGAAGTAGTGGGACATTTTAGAATCCCTTTGGAGGAAACCTACTTCAACCTCCACAATTCGAGATGAAATTACATGAGTGAGGAGTGACTTTGTGTGTGATCAAGTGAACAAATGTGTCAAATTTTAATAATTTAGTTGTCAATTTGCAACATGTGGACTTCCTGTGGTCCTTACAAATCTTGATTACCTATCTTGCTAGATGTCATTGGTACAACCTTGCGGAATTTTAAAGTCCCTAAAGAACTAGCATGTGGATATGTGGGTCCTTACCAATCCTTTAAACTCCATAATGTGATTTAATCTAAGAAAGATTTGAAAAAACTATCCTAGGTTGTAAGCATGTGGGCATGTATGGGCCCGTTACTTTGATCTTTAAACTCTCCTAGTGATGTAAACTAAGAAAGCAATTTCAAAAACTATCCTAACTTTGCAACATGTGGGCATGTATGGGCCCTTACAATTTTAAGATGTTTTGAAAAGAAACTAAGAAGAGCCCTAGGGGGGATTTTTCCTCTCCTAACTATTTTGTTAAGGGAGATGAAACGCCCCCTTAATCACTTTTCTGATTCTCAAGATCGCTCTATGGTGTGAGAGAAGAGCATACTCAATGATTAAAGTTCGATTTCTGGTCCCAATGCAAGTGTTTTTTATATGTGATTGTAAAGAATCTCAACTTAACTTTTACAAGAAAAAAAAGCCATCCATGTGGCAACTCAAAGTAAAAGAGGAGAAATATGGTTCTTTTTAAACCCTTAAGTGCCTATGTTTTGACTAACCTTTCATGTGGGAAAGGAATGTAAGTGTGGTGCATTTACAAATTTCATAAACAACAAGATTTTGAAGGCTAGGGGCCTTCAAATCATCACAAAAACTCTTACAATGTTGAAATTATGGACAGATGCATGGGTTATAGTTCACACAGAGGTGCAGTGGGCACACAATGCGCGGAGAACTAAAGACCTTCACAGTGTGTAGAATGCACAAAGAAACGAAGTGTTGTTGGCGCACAATGCTCAGAATGGACGTTTATGGGCTGGAACACCCGCACACGTTCTGATACATGTCGGGGGGGATTTTAAGTGGAATTCTCCTCCTCCAGCTCCAAACTTAGCTCTTAGCAGGTATGGCTAGGCAAGTTATGGTTCCTACGAGGAAAATGGGTAAAAAAGAAGTGCTCAAACAACCCAAATAGGGAGGAAATTGATACCTTATCCCCAGTATGGTCGCCAATATGTTGTGTCTGTTTCGTCACTTGGGTGAGAAAAACAAGGGCACTTACAAGTCTAGTTGGGCCTGCTAGACAATATAGAGGTTAGTGTATGAATTAAACAATCCAAGCACATGAAATAAACAAACAACTAAACTAGAAACAACTATGGAAATAAAACTAAAATGCATAAGAAAATTTGAACCAAAATAAATCAACCAAATGACCAATGATTATGCCACCAATCGATAACTATGTTAGTTGGAAAAAACCATAAAGAAATGAGGACTTATGGATCCCCTCTTCCTCTTTGGGAGGGCTCGAGTCCCCTATTTGAGAGCTCTTCTTACAATGATAGACTAGAGATCAAATGGTGAATAAATCCAAGCCTATTCCCTCAAGAGGTGAGGTGAATAGCTTATTGAGATGTTGGTAGAATGCTCCAAGAAGAAAAGAGGTTTCTTGAGGGAGGATGGAGGCAACATAACAATACTATAAGATTTTTAAGTTCTTAGTGCACCCATGGCCTCCATTTATAGAATGACTTTGAGGCAATATTCAACTAGTTCTTAGTGTGGACAAGGGGCCCTTTAGGGCACCCTTAGGTCTTTGACCAGCCCCCCATTTGGATTCATCTCATATTTGAGGGTCAAATCAAGTTGGGAGCTGGTCCAAAAGTGGGTAAGGGGCCGACAAGAACCATAAATGCTCCATTCACAGGAGTGTGTGGATTTTCTCGTACACTTTCACGCATATGGTGCATTGTGTGTTGTACGAGCTTCTTTGGCCCGTGCACTATGCATGTGCATCCTTTAGTGTTTTTGCGCATGTCAATTTTTGACCAGTTGTATAGTTTTTGTCCCTTGGAAGTGCATTTTTGGTGCTGCAGGTGAACTAATATGTGTTTGGAGATGTTGTATTCATGTAACCATTTGCATGCAATGTTGCGGACGAAATTTCAGTGATAATAGTAATGTCAAATTATTGCATTAATAATAACCATGTGATAACTCATGCACTTGTAATGGATTTATTATCTAAATACCTGATAGTCAAGTGATCTGTGTGTATGGATACATAATAATTAGTTATGTAGTGTTGAAATTTATTAATTGCAAACACAACATCAAGGAACTCTTTTTCAGTTACCGTGTAATTCAGTTTTGCTGGTGTCAAATTTTTGTTTGCGTAATAGATGGCATAAGGTTTCTTATCCTCCTCTTATCCTAGTACAACCCCAACAACGGTATTAGAAGCGTCTAAGGAAATATGAAAGGGGAGTGCCCAATCTGGTCCCCATCAGACATGATCTATAGACACCATTGTTTTTAGTTTTTCAAAAGAAAAATGACAAATGTTAGTCCACGAGAATTATGCATCCTTCATAAGAAATGAAAATAGAGGGGATGCTATTTTATAATAATTTTCAATGAAGCGATGATAGTATCCAATCTTCCCCAAAAATATACTTACCTCTTTCTGTATTTTTGGAAGTGGCATTCTCAAAATTACCTGAATTTTTGCTGGGTCGACCTGAATCCAAACAACAAAGAGAAAATGTCCCAAGACCACTCCTTTGGTCATCATCACATGGCACTTTTATGTACTTAGTGAGAGGTTATTTTTCTTGCGTCATTGGAGTGTTTTCTCTAGATTAGATAGTGCTTCGTCAAAATCAATACCATATAGAGTAAAATCATCCATATATATTTCAACACTATCATTAACCAGATTAGAAAAATGCCTAATATTGCCTACTGGAAGGTAGAGGGTGCATTACAAAATCCAAAAGGAAGGACACGGTATGAAAATGTGCCCCAGGGGCTAGTGAAATTTGTCTTATCCTGGTTTTCATGAGCAATTTGGATTTGATTATATCCGTTGAAACCGTCAAGAAAAGAGAAATACTTATTTCCGATAGTGTGTTTAGGACTTGGTCGATAAATGGAAAGGGGAAATGGTATTTTTGTGTAGCTTTATTTAGTTCTCGATAGTCCACGCAGATCCACCATTTGCCATTTTTATTTGGGGCAATAACGAGAGGTGATACCCATTCGTTGTTAGATATCAGATAAATAAGATTAACATCCAACAATTTCTGGAGTTCCTGTATAATAATGTCCCTCAGGGAAGGGTTCATCCTCCTTTGAGGTTGTTGTAAGTTTTAAACCTATGAAGTAAACAAATGCATATAGATTCTTAAGAAAAACAAAATTTAATCAATGGCTCATACACATAGTACACAGAGATTTACACCGGAAACCCTCAACCAGGGAAAACCTTTCTTATATTCATTATATCGAATTTCACCATTCACCATACAATATATACAATGCTTTTAGGTATTCCGTAGATACCAAAACCCTAATCCCTTAATCTGGGATTAATTTAGAAAACCGTTAAAAATAGCAAAACCACCCAAAAAACATTTTCGGGGCATTGCCCCGAACCCCCTCGGCTCCAGGCTACCACCCGGTGCAGAATGTTGCGCGTAACTAGGGGGGGGCCATACCTGGTCCCCCCTGGGACCCCCCTAGGAAGCACCTAACGCACATGACACAAAGAGAACTACTACGAGGGATCGTTAGATGCAGTTGTCGAATTGGACGCGTCCACACACACACATGCAAAGAATATAACACATACCCAACAATTGTTGGGTGGTGATACAATATTTTTTTATTTAAATATGATGGGTAAAGATATCAGGGTGTACACCCTTCATATCCTTGTAATCCCATGTGAAGGTTTCTTTTTCTACTTTCAAGACTTGTAACAGTTTGTCATTTTGTTTAGGGGTCAAGTTTGGATTGATGTTTAGTGTTTTCCCTGGTTTTATTTCAACTGAGCTGCTATAATGAATGATTGTTTTTAATACCCCTAGGCCAAACCCAATTGTAAATGTAAATGAAAATGTACTTAAGATGGTGATTTGATTGATATAATTTTGGTATGCACCTTCCATGGTATAGTGCGCACATGTACTGTGTAGTAAAATGATGAAGTGTGCACATTCCAGGATACCACGTGCAACAAAATTAAGTGTGCGCGATTTTGAGGCCAGGGAGCCTTTGTGTATATGTTGTGTTTTATAGGCTAGTGAGCTAGTTTATTATAAGCCAGAATGCTTATGTGATGATTAGGCCACAGAGCCTAGATTCTAAAGGCTAGTGAGTCTATTTTTGTATATGTTTTATCATTAATATAAAATACATCGCTCCGTGTAGACCGACCACGATAAAAGAGTATGGTGAACTAAACTCCACTAGTTGGGGAAAGGGGGGGCTAAAAGTTTAGGAAAAGGGCTAATATAGAGAGCTTAAGCCAAAAAGGAATATTATATTAATATTCCTTAAAGTATAAAGTATGGATAATTATTTTATCCTAAGTTCTAAGGATGGGGACAAGTGGGCCAAAGTAGCTCCCAACATGACAAGTGTCCAATTGGGAACATGCATACATATAGCTTGGAATTAGTTCATTTTCCTATCATTCCATCATCATTTAGAAACTCATTGAGTTGTCCTCCATACCTCTGTATGCCTGTATCCGTACTTGAACCAATACCATACCCGTACCTATACTTGGTTAACTTGGGAGATGGAATGAAGAAGTTGGTTGTCAGATCCGTGGGATATTGAAGAGGTAGTTTATCAGGTCATGAGAAATTTCTCTCTGGGTGAGAGAATTGTTGGGAATTGATTTTCTGAAGGTGCTAAACTGCAACTACAAGGCTCTGAGACTTCTTGTCTAACCTGTTTCTGAAGCCCTGGAAGGGAAGTGGGTTAGTCGAAGGAATGTTGAGCAGAGAAGAGGCACACTTCCTGGGGTGGGATAGGCATGTGGGGAATGAGAGACTGTAGGCTATTAGTTTGAGTTGGCACTTGTGACTAAGTCTTTCCTGTTGTTTGAAATACATCAGCCTGGTTAGGAATCCCTTTACCCAGGTGGAGTTTAGTCCCAGCTCGGGGGTGACCCACTGCTCAGAGTGATGAGTAGTGTGGTCTAAGGCTGGGAGGTTCATGGAAGGTCTGCATGCAGTTGGTGATATTTTGACCAAGATAAGTGTCAATTGTGTGTTAAATTACATGCTGCATTATTATTTATGTGTTTAATCTTATGGGTTTTTCCTGTGTGTGGTTTATACCTATCTTTATATCTATGGGTATTGCCTGTCTATGCTGCATGTATATGTTACTGTTATTTCCGTATGAATCTGTTCATTTACATAATGTATTTTTCTATTTTAAGTTTCATAGATAAAGTTCCGCAAGAGTTTCTGTTTGTATATGTTTTAATTTGCATACAGTTCGAAAATGTTTACATGGCATAGCTCAGTTGGATGTTGGGGATGTTACAATATGGTATCAGAGCTTTAGTTTTCAACACTGATCCTAGATGGGTCGAGCAAGTTGAGTTGAAAAGAAATTTCACAGTGGATTGATTTGGAAGTGGCCAAATTTCAAGTTACAGAGAATCCATGGTAAAAATTAGAAGCAATTGCGTGGAATTGGGAAAAATCCCCAATTTCTGTTGTTAAATTTATGGGAAAATTGAGAAATTTTGCCAAGTGGTGAGATATTCTTGATTTAATATTTGTTATATCAAATTCAGACCAAGAATTGGTTGAATTTGAAGTTACAGTGAATCCATGAAAGATGGAGCGAGATTAGGTGATTAAAATTCTCAATTTGTGAATTGAGTTTGGGAAAAAGTTCATTTCAGAAATGTCAATCCACAACGATTTGTTGTTGTAGAGGTTGAATTGGTGTTATTAGGGTGAAATTGAACAAATTTCATAGTTGCAGAACGTCTACGGTAAAAATTGGGAAAAAGTTAGGCAAAAGCCCCAATTTCTGTAGTGGAATTCACTAGGAATTGATGCGCATAAAAATGAATGTGTCTAGGTGGGCGCACTAAAAATGCATGATGCACAGTGAAAAGATTGTGATATGTTGAAAAATATTGGTGCACAGAAAAATATTGGTGTGCAGGTGTACGTGCTAAAATTTGGTGCTACGCAGTGCGGAGTGGAATTGCACGGAAAAATATTCGTGTGTGGGTGTGCATGCTAAAATTTGGCATTTTGCGATGCATAGTGGAATTGCACAGAAAAATATTCGCGTGTGGGTGTGCGCACTAAAATTGGGCACTGCACGGTGCAGAGTGGAATTGCACGGAAAAATATTGGCGTGCGAGTGTGCACCCTAAAATTTGGCTCTGTGCGGTGCAAAGTGACATTGCGCAGAAAAATATTGGCATGCGGGTGCATGCGCTAAAATTTGGCACTACGCGGTGCATAGTGGCATTGCGCGCGGATGTGTGCACTTAATTTTGGCATTGCGCGATGCAGAGTGGTAATGCGCAAAAAATTTTGGTGCGCAGGTGTGCTCACTAAATTTAGTATTGTGTGGTGCAGATTGAGTGGCCCATATGTAATGCTAGCATGCGTGGTGTGCGCATGAATTATAATGGTGCATGCGGTGTGTACAGTATTGACATAGTGCAGAGGAATTTTTTTGGTAGACGTGCAATGTGGGTATATGTTGTCGCCCGACAATTTAGTTAATGGTACGCGCAGAGTACTGGTGCTTAGTGGGGGCATACTAAACTTTGGCAGGGTGCATCATGGAGAGTGAAATGCGCGTGGAATATTAGCGTGGGACACAAAAATTACGCGCAACAGGTATTAGTTCATGAACCAAAATTGTGTGTGGTGGATATTGGTGCGCGACACAAAAGTAGTGCACACCAATTATTGGTGAGACAGAGAAGTGATCCACACTGTTTATAGGTGCGTGGAGCATGCGCTACCTTATGGTCTTGCTTCACATGATAAATATGGGTGTACAGGTTGAAATTTGTGTGCACGAAGCTATTTGAATGGTGTACAAGAGAAAAAAACCAACGAATTTCTGCGATGTTTTATACTGTTTGAAAGCCATCTTTTTGCAGTGCATTTTTGAGGCCCTTAACAACGTTTTTAGCTACGCAAAAACCATGAGAACACTTTGTCTCTTCAACTCAAATGAAAGAGCCCGGAGAGAGATTTCTAATGGTGTAAGCCATTTGTCAAACTGAGCTTTTATGAGGAAGTTACAGGACAAACAATGGAGGGTAAATTTTAAGACCCAACTAACTTCGAAGAGCCATAACTTTCTGCTCCGGAATCAGATTGAGCGACAAAGAAGTCAATGGAAATATATTGAACTTGAGAAGATAGTCCTAGAGATGAATTAAATTTCTCGGTATGTTAAAAATGTTTAAGATGGAAAAGAAGGTATATGTAGCATTCCAGACCGAAAACATGATTTGGCCTAGAACTTCAGCAGGTTGTAACTAGTATCTTGAAACCCAAAAAAAGTTGAAACTTGGAAAGACTGTCCAAAATATGTATATGAAGAAACCCAATTGATATCCTACTAAAAATCCAATGGAGTAGGTGCAAAAATGCATAAGTACAACGCAAAATTGCACCAAGTTGAAGAGTGAACAAAAAAATTAATGGACAATTTTCAAATAACCATAACTTTCTGCTCAAGACTCATAATTGAGCATGGAAGTAGACATTGGAAAGGTGTTGGACAATAGAATATAATTATTCATCCAGAAATTTGATCTGGGCATTCAATTTTCAGGAAATCAGAAGAAATAATTCTAATTCATTATTGAACCAGAATGGTTCATATTTTAATGAAATTGTTGAAACAGTTAGCCTGGCGAAGTTTTGTTGGCTGCAAATTTTGCAGAGTTAACAACAACCAGATCAGATCAAGATCAACATAGAGTGTAGAGGAATGGAAGATGCACAAGGGAATTACAAACAGGAAGATGAAATCAAAGGGATGGATGTCCATTTGGGCATTGAAGGAACAAACTCCAATGGACATGGAGAAGGAAGGGATGAAAACATGAATATGGTAGAGACCATTAAAAATTTGTAGAAAGATGTCCAATGACATAAACCTGATAATGAAAGGATTATGAGAGCCAAGGAGCAACAGGAGGACTTCAACATGAAGTTAATGCAGATCTTGAATAAAATAGAATATAAATTTGATAAGGAGAGTGGCTCAAGCAAATCAGGAAGTCACGGGTCTTCTGATAAGAAAAGAAGAAAAATAAGTGTTAGCATACATCACAATCACTCCCCGAGGAAATCCAATAAGACAGAACGCAACAACTAAAGTCCATCCCTTGTCAGGAAGCATAAGAGGTCTAGGGTGGATGAGCTATGAGAAGAAATGAACAAAATCAAACCTCCTACATTTGATGGTGAGCATGAGAAGAATGAAGATGTAGAGACATGGTTGTTGGGCATGAGAAAGTATTTTCAATTGCATAATTATTCTTCTCATGCAAAACGAAGAATTTCCATCTATCAACTCAAGGGAAAGGCATCCATGTGGTGGGATCAACTTGTGCAGGTGCAACACATTAAAGAGAAAAATGTTACTTGGAAGGAATTCAAGAAATATTTTGAAAAGAAATATTTGACTAAGAGATACTATGACAAGAAAATGAAAGAGTTATTTGAATTCAAACTCAGGAGTATGACCATAGATGAGTATGAAAGAAGGTTTTTAAATCTGCCGAAGTATGTTTCTTTCATCAAGGATGAGACAATTAAGATTCATAGGTATTTGAGTGGATTTTCATCATTCATCAGTGACAAAATATAATATGATGATCCCAAAACATTGGAGGAGACCATAAGGTGATCTAAATTCCTATATGATCAACAAAAAACAAGGCCAACTTTCCAAAAATCTTGGGAAGACAAAAATAAATTCAAGATGGATCAAAGGATGAAGGGGACTAAGCCACCATTCTTCAGAAATAATCCTCAAGGACAACCAACTTCCAAAGAACCCCAATGGATGGATACAGGGGGTCAAAGGCCAAGGCATCCACCTATACATGTTGGGGTTGTAAAGGAGATCTTATGTTTAGATATTTCCCTCACAGAGGTGAAAAAGTGAGGATTGTTCATAATTTACATCGAGTTGAAACAATGGAGGACATGGACAGAAATGCACCAAGGATCTATGCAACCCTGGACAACAAGCAAGGAGAGTATCAACCACATATGATTGAATTGGAAGGTATGCTCAACAACCAAACCATTACTATTTTAATTGATTTAGGAGCTAGTCATAGTTATATAGATCCTAAGATGGTGGAAAGTTTGCATTTTCCAAGAAGCAAGCATGGAAAATATTGGTTGGTGTAGCTGGCTACTGGAGCCAAAAGAAAAGTTAATGAGATGGTTAAGTCATTTCTTATGGACATGAATGGACTGAACACTAGGGCAGATTTGAACATATTTCCTTTAGGTTCCTATGACTATCTAATTGGGATGAATTGGTTGGACCAACATCATGTTATACTAGACTGTCATAACAAGGCATTTACTTGCTTGGATGAGGAAAGGAAACTAAGGACAATGGAGGGAATTCCCAAGGAAATAACCATCAGAGAAATTTCAGCATTGCAGCTAAAGAAATGTTACAGAAAAGGGTGTCAAATATTTGCAGCTCATGTGGAATAAACACCTAAAGATAGAGTGTCAAATATTGAATATTATGCAGCCCTAAAGAGTTTGAAGATGTGTTTAAGGAAATACCCAAATTACCCCCTAAAAGAGACATTGATTTCTCCATAAATTTGATGCCTGGAGAAGCTCCAATATCCAAGACTCCAAATAGGATGAGTACACCAGAATTGAAGGAATTGCAAATGCAACTTGAAGAGATTCAAAATAAGGGGTATATACACCCAAGTGTGTCACCTTGGGGTGCCCCAGTGTTATTTGTGAAGAAAAAGGATGGAACATTGAGACTTTGCATTGACTTTAGGCAGTTGAACAAGGTAACTGTGAAGAACAATTATCCTTTGTCAAGGATTGATGACCTCTTTGATCAATTGAAAGATGCAAAAATATTCTCCAAGATTGATTTCAGGTCAGGTTATCATCAAGTAAGAATTAAAGAAGATGACATCAACAAGACTTCTTTCAGAACAAGATATGGTCATTATGAGTTCATAGTGGTGCCCTTTGGATTATCCAATGCACCAACTGTCTTCATGTGTTTAATGAATGGTATTTTTAGAGAATACTTAGATAAGTTTGTCATTGTATTTTTAGATGACATTCTTATATATTCTAAGTTGGAGGAAGAGCATGAAGAACACTTCAGGATGGTATTACAAGTATTAAGGGAGCATCAGTTGTATGCCAAATTGAGCAAGTGCTCATTTTATCAGAAGCAAATTCATTATTTGGGACATATCATTTCATAGGAAGGGATAGCAGTGGATCTTGAGAAGATAGAAGCCATTAGAGGATGGTCAATGCCAAACAATGTGACAGAGGTTAGATTATTCATGGGCCTTGCAGGATACTATATAGGAGATTTATTGAAGGATTCTCAAATATTTCGCACCCAATCACTTCCTTGGAAAAGAAGGGTGTGAAGTTTCAGTGGACATTGGATTGTGAAAAGAGTTTCCAACACTTGAAACAATTATTAACAAGTGCTCCAATACTAAGGATTGCAAATCCAAATGAAGACTTCATTTTATGCACTGATGCATGTAAAGAAGGACTTGGTGGAGTCCTCAGTCAAAATGGGTTTGTTGTATGTTATGAATCAAGGAAGTTGAAGGAGCATGAAAGGAACTATGCCACTCATGATTTGGAGTTGGAAGCCATAGTGCATGCCTTGAGGAAGTGGAGGCACTACCTCATGGGGAAAAGGTTTGAGCCAAGGACAGACCATAATAGTCTGAAATATTTATTTGATCAACCAACTCTAAATTCCAGGCAAAGAAGATGTTTATAATTTCTTAGTGAATATGAATTTGATATAAAGCATATAAAAGGGAAAGAGAACAAAGTGGCTAATGCACTCAACAGAAGAGTGCATGAGTTTCATGCTATATCCATTAGCATGTAACAATCAGATTTGAAACACTAAATTTTGGAGGCTGGAAAATCAGATTTGCATTACAAGGAATTAGTGGCAAAAGTACAGCAAGCTATTTTGCAGTAAAAAATTGAAGAATATAAGCTAGATAATGATGAAATTCTCATATATGGGGGCATAATTTATGTACCAAATTCCCAGGAATTGAAAATTCTGATATTGAGAGAAATGCATAATGTACCTTATGCTGGGCACTCAAGTTATCAGATAACTATTGCAGTTGTCAAGAGCCAATATTATTGGCTAGGCATGAAGAAATAAGTTGTTGATTTTATTGCCAAATGTTTGGAATGTCAAAAGGTAAAGGATGAGTATAGACACCCAGCTAGTTTGCTACAACCATTACCCATTCCTGAGTGGAAATGGGAAGTTGTAAAAATGCATTTCATCACCAAACTTCCCAAAACAAACAAGTAACATGATTCTATCATGGTAGTGGTGGATAAGCTTACTAAAGCTTCCCATTTTATTCCAGTACAACTCACTCACAAGGAAACCAACATTGTTGATGTATATATGAGAGAAATTACTATATTACATAGTATACCCAATACAATTGTGTCTGACAGATATACAAAATTCACCTCAAATTTTTGAAAGGGATTATTTAATGGATTTGGAACAAATTTAAATTTTAGTATAACTTATCATCCAGAATTAGATGGAAAAATAGAGAGGGTGAACAAGTGATTGAGGATATGTTGAGGATGTATGTGATGGATAAACCATCAAAATGGGAAGACTACCTACACTTAGTAGAGTTTTTTTATAACAATGGGTACCAAACATCTCTAAAGATGAGCCCATTTGAGGCACTTTATGGTAGAAAGTGCAACACATCGGTAAGATGGGGTAACCCATCAGATAGAGTAGTGATTGGGCTAGATTTACTCAGGGAAATGGAGGAGAAAATGTTGAAAATAAAACAAAATTAAAGGCTTCCCAAGACAGGCAGAAAAGCTATGCTAATAAGAGAAGAACTCACGGGGAATTTAAAGTGGGGGACCATGTATTCTTGAAAGTGAAGGCCAACATAAGTTCCTTGAAGTTGGGAAATTGTTCAAAGTTTGCAGCTTTCTATTGTGGGCCGTTTGAAATCCTAGAGAGGATTGGTCCAGTAGCTTATATGATTGCATTGCCTGCATCTATGTCTGTTCATAATGTATTCCATGTATCATTGCTCAACAAATATATACCTAATGGAAATCATGTTATTGATTGGAATGTGATTCAGGTGGAGAAAGAAGGCGCTTTCCAAGTGCATTTGGTACGCATTTTGGATCGAAAAAGAAAACATCTCTGGAATCGATCCATAGGGCTTGTAAAGGTCCAATGGACCTGGTACGGTCCTTAGGATGCTACTTGGGAGCACGAGGATGCAATACGGGAAAAATACCCGCATATTTTTGACAATTTTTGAAATTTTGGTTGTATATATGTACATAATGCACTAAGGGTAGTGTATAAATAAGGGGAGGGGATTGTAATACCCCTAGGATGAACCCAATTGTAAATGTAAATGCAAATGTACTTAAGTTGGTAAGTTGTTTGATATCATTATTGTATGTACCTTCCATGGTATAGAGTGCACATGTATTGCGTAGTAAAATGATGAAGTGTGCACGTTCCAGGATACCGCATGCAACAAACTTAAGTGCGTGTGATTTTGAGGTCAAGGAGCCTTTGTGTATATGTTGTGTTTTATAGGCTGATGAGCTAGTTTATTATAAGCTAGAAGGCTTATGTGATGATTAGGCTGAAGATCATAGATGCTAAAGGCTAGTGGGCCTATTTTTGTATATGTCTTATCATTAATATAAAATACATCGTTGCGTGTA
>ML779041.1:2501-22824 GCA_009831015.1 Picea engelmannii
CACATACCATGATACCTCGGACCAATTACCTCATGGAGCAAGAGTCCTCTCCGATGCAAGCCCATGCCGGTAGTGATGGAAGCTGGTACTGCTGACAGGACAAAGTTGGCTGAGAAGAAGAGAGATGGGCCCTCCAGGGCCATGCTCAAGTCGTTCCTGCTCTCGGTACTCCATGTCTAGGACCATGTGGGCCTCCAGACATGATCTCCTAGTTATCCCTAGATATCGGGGATAACAAGAACCATAGTCATCCAACAAAATGAGTGATGCTCTAGATATCTTCATGTATATCTCTACTAGAGGTATATACTAAGCATCAAAATATTATGGTTAGTTTTAGACTATGGGAGAGAGATAGTTCTAAATAATGAGTACAACATTGGAGTTGTGGTGAAATAGTTGAACGACACATCCAATGTTGCAACAATGAGTTTCCTATATAATGTGCCCTTGACAATGTTGTATTTCCTTAATGAGGCCCACATAAAATTGATATTTCTAGCAATGTATAAATATTTTTTTGCTATGTTATGATCTAGAAGTAATAGATGACCTATAGTTATTGTTAGATTGAAAATTTATCTCTTAGTAAAAGGGAACTATTTTTTTCATGATCACTTGGGATTCAACATGAGGTTGGACATATTGATGAAGGTTCAACCGATGCTCATAAAATCTAGTGAATGATTTTGAATGTGGATGAGAGATGTTCACGGTGCCATCTTTAAATTGTGACTATGTACTCTACCAAACAAAGAGGGCATCATGCAGAGTAGTGGTTTGTTCTAGTCATAATCCTAAGAGATGTCTCTAGTGAAATGATGAGAATCCTAGTGCTATAGCTAAGAAAGAGAGTGCATTCCAGGGGAAGAGGTTGCATGTCAATTGGAGTAGCCAATTTGTTGAGATAGGGATCCAGGTCACTATGAGAATGATATATGCCTACAATGGTTGAGTCTATTTATTGAGTGATAGGTCATTGGGATAGACTGTGTTGTAGATCCATTGGAGAAATAATTGTGGAGAGTCACTTTATACCTATTAAAAGTATTAGGGTGAGGAAATAAATGGGTTAAGGGATGCATAAAATGGGTTGAATTGAAGGCATTAGAGAATTGATCTAAAATATAGTATATATTGTAGCTATAAGAAATAGGAGGGTTAAAAAATGGAGTGATAAGTATAGGGGTAGTATAGTGAGAAATTTATAGGATAGGGGTAGAGAGAATGGATTTGGAAGAGGACTAAGAAAGAGGGGTTGCAATGGATGTGGTGGTGCGGTAGTAGTTGGAGGAAGAATATGTAAGGAGAGACATGTTATTGTACACCAGGGAAAGAAAGAGGAATAGTAGCATTCATTAATTTATATGATTTATCTTCTTTGAAGAGAGTCTAGGTATTACAATAATCATTATAGAGATCCCTATATATTTATTGGTATGGGATGCCTAGGATCATATTAGAACAATGAAGTGTAGAAACGTTGCAATTGACGATGTCTTAGAAGGAGCCAATGGAAAACATTACTGCACAAACCTTATCAATAAATAATTGAGGACCATGTTGTTGTACCTAGCTGAGATGAAGGGGAGTTGTAGATGCTGCATAAAGTCATGGGATATGAGGTTCTTTTTTCTTCCATTATTGAGTATACTAGTGGCTATTTGGTCTTTAATTGACAATTATGAGTAAAATGAAAGTTAGGAGACGATATGGTATTTTCTTGGGTGAGGATAATGAGATGTGGGTATGTTGTGCTACGGTTTGGTAAGGGAACACTTTCTAGTTTTGATGGAGTGGAAGTTTCTATGGAGGGGTCTTCAAATTTGTAATTAAATTGACCAATAAACAATGATTTGGATGTAGCTTGATTTTTTAAGACACAACAATCAGTTGTATAATGTGTGTGGGTTTGATGGAAGTGACACAATTGGTTTAGGTTAGCTGATGAAGGGCTAGCAAATCTTGGATTTTGAGGTTCACTGGAACAAGGCCTCTAGCTAGTAGGAAGGTTGTGAGGATTATGCTTGGAAATAGGGTTAGGGTTTTGGAAACTAGGGCACGATTGTAATTTTATTTCAACAATGAAGGTTGATCTGGGATTTCCAAATGAAGTGGGAAATCCTACTGATAAGCCAAGTTCATACACAAAAAGAGATAATAAAAACTCAAACTAATTTTCATTGAGCTCAAAGATTGGTTTTATATCTTTACATGAGAAAAATAACTCAACATACCAAGGAGAGAAAAGATATCAAGATCCTGCAAATTGGTATTTAAGCACAATACAAAGGAAAACTTGAGAAAATATATTAACTATTCCCATAAAGATCTCAATTTTCCCTTAAGACTAGAAAATAAAAAAAAAGGATTCGGAGAATGCAGCCACAATAATAATCTCCTAATTATAATAATTGGAGATGACAATACATATGAAAAATGTAGGGACTAGAATCCCTACCATTCCTCCCAACCATAGAAGCATTGGCCTCCAATGCTATCAGGGAAGGGGGGAAATGTTGTTTTTGTATATGTTGATAAGGTAGAAAGTGCTAAATCCATGAAGAAATCGGTGATACAAAAATCTGCAATCAAAGTTGTGGAAACATCCAAACTTGGTTTTAGTGATGTGGATGAACATGATTGAACCTGAATCCATATAGGATTAGAAGAATAATCAAAACAAATTTAAATTATCCCAATTGCTAAAAGGATATAAAGCAATGTGATCCAAATGAAAAATTTGTTGTAGTAGATGATAATCCAACAAAAATATGGTGTGTAGACATTGATTCCCTATGTAACTACCAAAAGAGGACATGCAAGCTCCTAGAATCATGGATACCATAGCATGATTGTGAGAATACATAATGAAATGGGTAAAATTAAAACTCAAGGTAGTGTTACAAAGAAGCCCAAAATGTTGGTTGATGATGCCAAAAATGGGCATTGTAACATCCCGCTCTTGCACACTCTGAGCGAACTTATTCTTTGAGGACACTTGCTTGCAAGTGATACAGACTATTATACTATGGGTCGTTTGATTATCAACATGATATATTATGGATTGACGATATGTTATTTTGTTGTATACACATAGACATGTGCTATTGACTGGGTTCTCCTGAGTGTGAAGGACTTTGGACATTGAGGATGCAGAGGCATCGATGAAACCCCTTGGAATCTAGATCGAGTCAGGGAGAGGACTATTGGGTTTGAATGTTATTGATGTGACACATGTACTTATGATTAGATGTTATGATGATTGATTATTGTTGTTGACATGATTCGTTGATGGATGTAGGCTGACGATAACTTTCTGACTAGACTCACATGTGGAGTAGAGGGGTCACACAGGACAACCAGATACTTGAGGGACAGGTGTGGACAGTAGCCCTGCCACACCCTACTAGCACTCCTGTCGTGGCTTGAACAGTAGGTTAACGATTACCTAGTTCAAGAATACCCACAATGCAGTGAGAGTAGAGTGTGATAGTCGCTCACGATGATTCTAAGGGGCATGCAATAAGGCAGGGTACTTATTCCTTAGAGGCCCTTAGTCTCCCACAAGATCACCTGGTGAAGTATTGACTCTAGGGGTTTTTTATGTCTACCAAGTCAGTCAAGAGGCGAGTGGCACCCTTGGAGCACGTAGTGCGTCCTAAAGGGCACGTCACACAAGGAAAATAGAAAGAGGCGAGTGGAACCCTTGGAGCATGTAGTGCATCCTGAAGGGCATGTCATGCAAGGAAAACAAAAAGAGGCGAGTGGTACCCTTGGAGCACCTAGTGCGTTCTGAAGGGCACGTCGTGATTTTAACTAGTAAGTGAATAAACCTAGACGACCTTAAAATGAATGAGGTGTTAAGTAATATTAAAAACAATTTTCCTTAAGAAAATGTCGCCCAACCTAGTGAAATTAAATCTAGGTCTAAGTAGAACCTGTGGTAAAAAAATAATAATAATAACAAATAAACATGTAACAAGAAGGGGGGTAAGAAAATCAAATTTATTTATTAAAGTCAAATTTTTAATGGAGGATTAAAATTTAAAAAGGGAATTGGTTATTTTTTTTCTGTTTTTGCTAAATTAATTTTAGATAAAAAGAAAAGAGGGTAAATGGTTGTTTCATCTACACTTGCTAATTTAATTTTTAATTAAAGAATAAAAAGGGTAAATGGTTTTTTTTATCTACACTTGCTAAATTGTTTTTTAGTTAAAAAGGAAAAAGAGGGAAACTTAAAAGAAATAGAAAACTTAAAGAAAGAGGGGAAACCTAAAGAAAAAGGGAAACACAAGGAAAAAGTTGAATGTCTAACTTAGTAAGGAATCTTTCCTTTAGAACTTGCTATTTATGAACTCAACTAGGAATTAAATAAGGTTGGAAAGGTGTGGAAAATAACCCTGCCACAACCTACTAACACTCTCGTCGTGGCTCGAACTGTAGGTTAAAGATTACCTAGTTCGAGAAGACCCACGATGTCATGAGGGAAGACTATGACAACCACTAACGATGATTCTAAGGGGAATGCAATAAGGCAGAGGCCTTATTCCTTAGAGGCCCTTAGTATCCCACAAGATCACCTGGCAGAGTATTGACTCCAGGGGTTTTTGATGTCTACCAAGTCAGTTAAGATTGAGTGGCAACCTTGGAGCACGTAGTGCGTTCTAAAGGGCACATTGCACAAGAAAAACAAAAAGAGGTGAGTGGCACCCTTGGAGCACGTAGTGCATCCTGAAGGACACGTCACGCAAGGAAAACAGAAAGAGGTGAGTGGCACCATTGGAGCACCTAGTGCATCCTGAAGGGCACGTCCCGATTTTAACTGGTAATTGAATAAACCTAGACGACCTTAAAATGAATGATGTGTTAAGTAAGATTAAAAATGAATTTCCCCAAGAAAATGTCGCCCACCCTAGTGAAATTAAAATCTAGGTCTAAGTAGAACCTGTGGTAAAAAAAAATAATAATAACAAATAAACATGTAACAAGAAGGGGGGTAAGAAATTCAAATTTATTTATTAAAGTCAAAAATTTAATGGAGGATTAAAATTTAAAAATGGAATTGGTTTTTTTTTCTATTTTTTCTAAATTAATTTTAGATAAAAAGAAAAGAGGGTAAATGGTTGTTTCATCTACACTTGCTAATTTAATTTTTAATTAAAAAAGAAAAAGGGTAAATGGTTGTTTTATCTACACTTGCTAAATTGAGTTTTAGTTAAAAAGAAAAAAGAGAGAAACTTAAAAGAAATAGGAAACTTAAAGACATAGGGGAAGCCTAAAGAAAAAGGGAAACATAAGGAAAACGTTGAATGTCTAACTTAGTAAGGAATCTTGCCTTTAAAACTTGCTATTTGTGAACTCAACTAGGAATTAAATAAGGCATAAGTCATTTAAGAGTTGTAAAGGAATATTGGGACACCAAGGAGCGCTTTTAGGAATGATTTTAGGTGGGTGAGGGAAATAGAAATAATTAATTAATTAATAAAATTATTTTTCTAGTGCAACTAGGGGATCAGGTGACATGTGTACCGGGGAGGTTTTTCCTAATTAAAATTTATGAAAAACAAATTTAATGAGAATTTGGGAAACTGATTACTTAAAAACTCTATAAAAAGGATGGAGGAGGAGTATGGATCTCATCTTTATGCGTAACCTTACATTGCTGAATTTTTGTCTTGATTGAACTTATCTTGTGGGAGTTGGGATACCCAGCTCGAGTAACGATTGGTAGCTCAACCTTGTGAGGTGAACTGGGTGCTAGTTGTTATATGGTATTGTGTGTGTGGACCATTTGCGGATTGGGGGTCTCAGGGGGAAGAAGAGTACCCCTAGTGTTGGTTGGGAGTTAACGGTGAGGTCACATCAGTCGGCAAGCAGGAGCTGGATGGAGTGTGCACGGGATAGAAACTATGGAGCATTCATGTTTGGCTAAGGTACTCCTGTTAATTTGTTACTTGCAATGAAATTAATTTACACATATTATTTCTCTGTGCTCGGTTGAAGATTTCATTGCCATAGGCTGTCTTGCACCTTCTTTCCTATGGTATTTGTAATCGCCTTGCTTGTTGTATTCTGAATTGTTTTCCCTTGGCAAACCCAACTTCTGATTGTAATGACTTCTTTGTGTGGGTTTTATTGATTATTAAGAAGAGATTATGCTTTTATCTTCCGTCCCTTATCCCTTAAGTCATCAGTCTATACCTGAGAATTCATCTAGGAGCTGAATTGACGATCATCACTTTGGTGTTTAAAGACCTATAGATTCAAATACCCTTCTTTTCTGTGCATGGATGATGAGTGAAGGATAAATTCTTACGCAACTATCAATCCCTTACTTATTTCTGCATTTTTCTCTTATGATTATACCCTGATCTTTGTGCCTTCCTTGTGAATGAGTATCTTTGCGCTTGATTGTTAAACCTCTGCAGTTTCTTATGATTGATTACTTTTGTGTTTTCTTGTGATTGATTATAACGAAGTGTTCTTGTGGTGTTTAATCTCTGTGTTTAATTTATATCTGCATCCATTTATCGCTACGTTCCATATGTCCCTGCACTTAAACAAACTTATAAATTGGCTATGTGATTTCATTTCATCTCTGCAAGTGTGCAACTTATCACTGCGTTTTTATCTAGTATAGGATAAACAACAAATTTTGACTATTGTGACTATGCTATAATTGTTGCTATGTATCTTATATATATATATATATATATATATATATATTTAACATCGATTTATTCTTGTACAGACCATGCAACTTTGAAAACCTTTGATACTTACCAAATTGTTTCTACCAATCGATTGTACCAACTTGCTTTTACCCCCAAATCATTTTTACCAATCATTTCTACTAAATCGTATCTACCCACACATTTTTACCCAACTCGTTTTACCAACTTGTTTTTTTCCACTGTGATTTTAGACAACGAATCTTGTTTAGTGTCAGACAATGATTCCTTCTTATGATTTACTAGACAACATTCTATTGTTGAAGGACAACGATATATTGATTGATAATGACAACATTTAACCCTAATCATAGCCTTTACAAATACCTTCGATATGGTTGTTATGTGAATGATCTATTTTGTTTCAGTTGCACTGAAACAATTATATTTGATATATTTTTAGTTTCAATTTTAAATAGCGAAATCACATTTCATGACAATGAATTCTCATTTCATCACAGCGATATCATAATTCTCATTTCATGACAACGATATCATAATCTCATTTCATGACAGCAATATCATAATCTCATTTCATGACAGAGAAATCTCATTTCATGACATCGACTTCATAGATATGGTATAACAACGATTTTCTATTTATGATATAACAATGATTCTATATTCATTATATGACAATGATTTTTATTTATCTATGGCTGTGATTAATAGTAATAATTGACATCACCTTCATGGATTTTGTATAATAATGATTTTCTATTTATGATATAACAACGGTTTTATATTCATTATATGACAATGATTTTTATCTATGGTTGTGCCTTAATAGTAATATTTTGACAGCGATTCTATACATGTTGTTTAATAGCGATTTCCTTTTTAAATAGACAACAAATCATGTCTAAATTTGCGAATAACTAATAGATGGCGATATATTAGTGGGAATGAGATAACAACGCCTGACAACCATAATTATATAGACAACGATTGTATTTGGACTACATATTTATGGTGTAATGGCAACATTTTTGTAGGTGAACCTCAACATTTTTGGTAGGCGAATGACAATAGTGTATTATGGGATTGACAATGTTTTGATTTCTGTTGTGTTTGACTGTGTTTTCACCTATTATATTTGATAGACAACATATGATATAAATGGCAGCGATCTTATGCAATAAACAACAATTATTTTATTTGATAGATAACATATTATATAAATGGCAGTGATTTATACATTAATGACACAACGATATCATATTTCGCCCAATACTATCATGTTTTCTCTCAACAATATCATTTTAACTTAGCAATATATTTTAGACAGTATATATCCTTATTATATATCATCATTATATATCATTAAGGGACAACACTATATTTCAATGGTAATGTCTTTATTGTATATCATTACTGTTAATTTCATTATTAGCTCTTATTTGTATAGACAACGAATATATAGAGAATTAAATTAGACAACAATGATATTTTGTATACAACTACGATTTGTTGAATGCGTGGTATGTTGTGTATAACTAGCAAATTTAATATGTAATGACAACGTTTTTATATCTAATGTGATACCGTGATATCAATATATAGATTATATAGATATCAATTTTATTATATTGTTTCAATTTAAAAGATAGCATATTCATTTTTAAAAGACACGTTTATATTGCTTTAAAAGACATGTTCTATTTCTGGTTTCAGTTTAAACGATAGCGAATTTCCTCCGGAAAATACATATATGATAACGAAATTGGAAAATAGTTATAATGAACTAATTGTTTTGATAATAATTATTTTAATGTGTAGAGATTGATCTTGTTGCACAAGGAAATTAATGTGTTGTATGAATTTCATAATCGTCATATTCCCTTGCGTCTTGTTGACTTGTCAATTGGGTGCTAGGTTTAGTCATCATGTGTTTAGACAGTTAATTTGGTCTCCTAGCGCGTTTAATTTAGCCTGGGTAAAGGGGTCTAGAAATGTTATGTTGCGCCATGGTTACTGTCATGCAGATCGCCTTGTGATGACATGATTCCTGATGAGGGGATCCTTGCACACCCAAATGGATAGATGCAAATGATAGCTTGGCTGGAGTCTTGTCTTCCCAATGTCGGCATATTGTTCATTGTAACTGATTTTGGTACTTGGATCTGCAACTCTTTAATGTGTTTGGTTTTTCGCGTCATAGAGGTTTCTAGATACTGGTCGTCGAAGCTGTTGCATCAGGTTGTAGATGTTGTCCTTTATCTTGCAAGCGTTGTGTTGCTCGTGTCGGGCGGGTAGCCATTTTTATCTGTCTATTGATTATCGCATGTTCCACCTAGTTGCATGATGTGTTAGTGTGTTGAGTCGTTGTTGTCTGTTGTCTGATCTACGTGCGTTGTGTTTGTCGCCAAGTTGTTTGGTTTAACTGTTGTCATCGTTGCCTTCCTTTCTTAAAAAAAAAAAAAAATCACTTTCTTGCGTCGCTTGTAGTCATAAAAACGGGGTCATTACATATGGTATCAGAGCGGGTTCAACCCTGTGACTGTGGATTGCTATTCTTTCCACTGCAGTAAACCCTTGAGTAATAACCTAGGGCTAATTAAAACTTTAATGTGTCCATGTGGTGATCTTGATTAGAAGACGTCGTACAAGTTCACAACATGGGGTCATGGAAGGAGGTGTGATGCCTCCAGAAGTGTCCGCACCCTCGGAGTCTAACCTCCAAGGGGGAATAACAAGCCCTTGGCTTGGATTCGATTTTTGTAAGGGATGATGATGGTCTAACAAGGTCCTTCCAGAGATTTTCAAAGGCCTTGATTCACCATCTGTACTGAGATGAGGCCAGAGCGCCTGTACCCCTAAGGGTCCACAACGCACCCCCGCCAGTATCGTTAGCATTCACTGAGAAATTGAGAGGGATGAGTTCTCAAGTCTACGAGTGTCGCATACAGATGAGATGTTGAGGCATGGATGGAGAGAAAGGAATTGTGATTCACTCTTCACAGTTACGACCTCCAACATGAAGGTCTGCATGGTGATCTTTCCACGGAAGTGGGGTGCTCTTCTATGATTGAAGCTGCTCCTATCGCATTTGAACATGGCCGTCAAAGACGTGTCATAGGAACTGTTTGAGGAATGGTTCAGGGAGAGGTATATTTATGAGGTATTCAATGAGTTTCAGCTCAACAAGTTCAACGCCTTGTGACAGGGTGGTCGTACGGTGCCCGAGTAAGAGGCCCATTTTTGGAGCTGCTTTGGTATGCTCCACACTTGAATACTGAGAAAATTAAGGTCAAAAGGTTCGTGTTTTTCCTTAATGTCAAAATTAGTGCAAAGGTTAGGATTATAATGCCTCAAACCTTGCATGAGGTTGTTCAGAAGGTCCTCATAGTAGAGGAGGAGATTATCAGTGGGGTTCGGAGGAGGACTCCAGTGAGACCCATGAGGTAGGTGTCATTTGGTGCACAAAAGCATTAGACACCAGCTAAAATTTCACCAGGATATCGTGGCTTCTAGAGAGGATCCACTTTCAATACACGTTGGTGACCAACACCTCAATAGTGAAATCCTTATCGTCACTGACCAGACCCTTCGTATTATGATAGATCCCGGTGCTACTGAGAGTTTCATTCTTGGTGCAGTGCTAAAAAGAATTAAGGTAAAGGTAGTCGAACAAGGTGAGTTTATCTTTTTAGAAATGGCTTCGGGAGCCAAACAGAAGGTTGGAGGAAAGGTTATAGGTTGTAGCCTTAACCTCGGAGAGTTTGTCACTAGGGCCAAATGTATGTCACGATCTTAGGATCTTATGATGTCGTGATCAATATGTACTGGTTGGAATCGCATGAGGCGATACTCAACTATAATATGAAATGGTTGAGCTTGGTCGATGATGAGGGACATAGACGCATGACTGTAGTTTGGAACCAGTGAGTTTCCTTGAGGTTCATCTCTTCCTTACAACTACGGAAGAGCATGCACAAGGGATGTAATATTTATGTGATCCTTACGTTAAACGAGAAGGGAGTAGCGGAAGGTATAGAACACCTTCTGGTAGTGAGAGAGTCTGCGAACATCTTCCCAGAGGAGTTTCTTGGGATTCTGCCAGAGAGGGAATTGAATTTACCATCGACCTAAAACCTAGAACTGAACCAATAGCAAGAACACCTTATCAGATGTCAATCCCGAAGTTACAGGAGTTGAGAATGCAATTGAAGGAGTTGCTAGACCTAGGAATTACGTCCAAGTATTGATTGACGATATTTTGATTTACTCTCGAAGGTTGGAAGAACATGACGAACACTTGAGCCTGGTACTACAGTGTTTGCAAGAGAACCAATTATATGGAAATTTTCTAAATGCTCATTTTATCAATCAAAGATTCACTACTTAGGGAAGGTCATCATTAGAGAAGGTATCATCGTGGATCCACCAAATTTTGAGGCTATTATGGAATGGCCTGCACCGACGAATGTCTCCGAAGTGCGTAGCTTCATGGGTTTAGTGGGATACTATTGATGGTTCGTTGAGGGTTTTTTTTTTCAAAGATAGAAAATATGATTATAGAATTGTAGAAGAAGAAAAAGAAGTTTGTATGGACCGATAAATGCATGGAAGCATTTTGGAGGCTCAATGAGCTGTTGACAAAAACACCGATACTAAAGGTCCTTGACATGGACATGAACTTCTTAGTATGCACTGACGCATCCAAGGAAGGCTTAGGCGGAGTCTTGATGCAAGATGATCGAGTGATCGCTTACATCTCGAGAAAGTTGAGAAGGCATGAGGAGAACTATGCGGCACACAATTTGGAGTGTTAGCCATTGTTTATGCCTCGAGATTTTGGAGGCACTACCTTATTGGAAGTAAATTTGAACTAAATGGATCACTTTGGACTACAACACATCTTTACACAAAGAAAATTGAATGTGTGACAACGACGTTGGTAGGAATTACTTAGCAAGTATGATTTAGAGATTACTTACATAAAGGGAATAGTGAACAAAGTGGGGATGCATTGAGTCAAAGACCACACATCTTGTCTATGATGCCTCTTCAGACGAATCTGCATGAAAATATTCTAAATTTACAGTGCGATGATGACTGGTACAAAGAGGTCAAGTATTTTATCGGATAGAACACAATAATGGTACCAAGATTTGAAGGATTTACGTTTGACGACGATGGATTATTGGGATTTAAAAATTGAATTTATGTACCATCAAATGAAAAGTTGAGGATTTTGATCCTAAATGAGGCTCATAGAGAAGTGTACATGGTTCACCCGGGAGTCACGAAGATGAGGGAAGACCTTAAACCCTTATTCTTCTGGAAATGAATGAAGGCAGACATAGTCAACTACGTGGCAAGATGTCTATAATGTCAGCAGGTGAAGGCTGAACATAGACATCCAACATGATTACTATAGCCACACGCTATTCCAGAATCTAAACGGGAGGTCATTTTGATGGATTTCATTGTTGGATTGCCACTGAAGGCAAGGAGACATGACTCAATTTTTGTGGTAGTCGACACTCTGACGAAAAGTGCTCATTTTATTCCTATGGGTATGACATATCAGGCACCTAACATAGCTATATTTTTCATCAAAAAGATTGTGAGGTTGCATGGTGTGCCTAAGAGGATTATATCCGATCGAGGATCGATGTTTACTAGATGATTTTGGACTAGTTTCCAAGAGGCCTTGGGAACCCGACTTAACTTTAGTACTTCATATCACCCGGAGACAGACGGGAAGAACGAAAGAACAAACTAAATCTTGGAGTACATCTTGCTTATGTACGTTATGGACCAACAGAAGTGTTGGGAATAGTTCTTTCCACTGGTATAATTTGTGTATAACAACAATTATCAAAACACCATTAAGATGATGCCTTCCGAGTTTCTTTACAGGCGACCATGTCAGAAGCCTTTGAGTTGGGATCGGCTTGAGGATAGGGTCCTGGTGGGACCAGAAGAAATCCAAGAAATGGAAGATCAATTCAAACCATAAGACAAAGGATCAAGGAAGTGCAGGATCGACAATATAGTTTTGTTGAGGCGCATAACGTCTATCGTATTTATGAAGTTGGAAATCAATTATTCTTGCGGGTGAAACCGCATAAGAGTTTGATCAAGTTTGTAAAGGGTGATAAAATATCTCCTAGGTTTGGGGGATCCTAAGATATTTTGGAAAAGAGAGGGCCCGTGGCCTAGTTGACTAGCCTTTACTTATTCTTTGAGGCATATGCTCGATGTTTTTCATGTATCTGTTTGAGACATTATATTAGTGATCCTACACATGTTATTGACATGAGTTCCTTGTAGGATAGAACGAGGGTGCGCTCACGACAGAGCTAATCTATATCCTGAACCATCGCATTTGATAGCAATGACGTCGAACGGTAGATCAAGTCAAGGTCTAGTGGGAAAACTATAGTCTGCACTTGGCGACCTGAGAGGACGCATATGATATGCGTCAACAGTTTCCATATATTTTGATAGATAGACTTATGATACTGTGATACACTTTATTTCGGCACTTATATACTGTGAAACTTTGGGACGAAGTTTAAAACCAGAGGGGGTGTATGTAACATCCCACTCTTGCGCTCTCTAAGTGAACTTATTCTTTGAGGACACTTGCTTGCAAGTGATGCAGACTATTATAGTATTGGCTTTTTTATTATGATCATGAGATATTATCGATTGACGATATGTTATTTTGTTGTATTCACATAGATAGGTGTTATTGAATGGGTTCTCCTGAGTGTGCAAGACTTTAGACATTGAGGATGTAGAGGCATTGATGAAACCCCTTGGACTCTGGATTGAGTCAGGGAGAGGACTGTTGGGTTTGAATGTTATTGATGTGACACATGTACATATGATTAGATGTTATGAGGATTGATTATTGTTGTTGACATGATTCGTTGATGGATGCAGGCTGACGATAGCTTGTCGACCAAACTCACATGTGGAGTAGAGGGGTCACGCAGGACAACTAGAGACTTGAGCAAGAGGTGTGGACAACAAGCTTGCCACAACCTACTAGCACTCCCTTCATGGCTCAAACTATAGGTTAACGATTACCTAGTTCGAGAAGACCCACGATGCAGTGAGGACAGACTGTGACAGTCGCTCACGATGACTTTACAGGGCATGCAATAAGGCAGGGGCCTTATTCCTTAGAGGCCCTTAGTCTCCCATAAGATCACCTAGAGAAGTATTGACTCTAGGGGTTTTTTCTGTCTACCAAGTCAGTCAAGAGGCGAGTGGCACCCTTGGAGCATGTAGTGCATCCTGAAGGGCACGTCACACAAGGAAAATAGAAAGAGGTGAGTGCCACCTTTGGAGCATGTAGTGCATCCTGAAGGGCACATCACACAAGGAAAATAGAAAGAGGTGAGTGGCACCTTTGGAGCATGTAGTGTGTCCTGAAGGGCACATCACGCAAGGAAAACAGAAAGAGGGGAGTGGCACCCTTGGAGCACCTAGTGTGTCCTGAAGGGCACGTCGTGATTTTAACTGGTAAGTGAATAAACCTAGACAACCTTAAAATGAATGATGTGTTAAGTAATATTAAAAAAAAAATTCCCTAAGAAAATGTTGCCCAACCTAGTGAAATTAAAATCTAGGTCTAAGTAGAACCTGTGGTTAAAAAAAATAATAATAACAAATAAACATGTAACAAGAAGGGGGTAAGAAATTCAAATTTATTTATTAAAGTCAAAATTTTAATGGAGGATTAAAATTTAAAAAGGGAATTGGTTGTTTTTTTTCTATTTTTGCTAAATTAATTTTAGATAAAAAGAAAAGAGGGTAAATGGTTGTTTCATCTACACTTGCTAATTTAATTTTTAATTAAAGAAGAAAAAGGGTAAATGGTTGTTTTATCTACACTTGCTAAATTGATTTTTAGTTAAAAAGGAAAAAGAGGGAAACTTAAAAGAAATAGGAAACTTAAAGAAAGAGGGGAAACCTAAAGAAAAAGGGAAACACAAGGAAAAAGTTGAATGTCTAACTTAGTAATGAATCTTGCCTTTAGAACTTGCTATTTGTGAACTCAACTAGGAATTAAATATGGCGTAAGTCATTTAAGAGTTGTAAGGGAATATTGGGACACCAAGGATCATTTTTAGGAATGCTTTTAGGTGGCTGAGGGAAATAGGAATAATTAATTAATTAATAAAATTAATTTTGTAGTGCAACTAGAGGATCAAATGACATGTGTACGGGGGAGGTTTTTCCTAATTAAAATTTATGAAAAAGGAATTTCATGAGAATTTGGGAAACTAATTACTTAAAAACTATATAAAAATGATGGAGGAGGAGTATGGATCTCATATTTATGTGTAACGTTACGCTGCTGAATTTTTGTCTTGATTGAACTTATCTTGTGGGAGTTGGGATACCGAGCTTGGGTAACGAGTGGTAGCTCGACCTTGAGAGGCAAGTTGGGTGCTAGTTGTTCTCTGTTATTGTGTGTGTGGCCCCTTTGTAGTTTAGAGGGCTCAAGGGGAAGAAGAGTACCCCTAGCATTGGCTAGGAGGTACTGGTGAGTTCACATAGGTCGGCAAGTGGGAGCTAGACAGAGTGCGCGCGAGACAGAAACTACGGAGCATTTTCGTTTGGCTAAGGTATGTCTGTTAAGTTGTTACTTGCAATGAAATTAATTTACACATGTTATTTCTCTGTGCTCGGTTGAATATTTCATTGGCATAGGCTATCTTGCACCTACTTTACTATGGTATTTGTAATCCCCTTGCTTGTTGTATTCTAAATTGATTTCCCTTGACGAACCCAACTTCTCATTGTAATGAATTCTCTGTGTGGGTTTTATTGATTATTAAGAAGAGATTGTGTTTTTATCTTCTGTCCCTTATCCCTTAAGTCATTAGTCCGTGCCTAAGTAGTCGGCTAGGAGTCGAATCGACGGTCGTCACTTCAGTGTTTAAAGACCTATAGATTCAAATGCCCTTACTTTTTGTGCATAGATGACTAGTGAAGGATAAATTCTTGTGCAACTATCTATCCCTTACTTATTTCTACTTTTTTTTCTTATTATTAGACCTTGATCTTTGCGCCCTCCTTGTGAATGAGTATCTTTTCACTTGACTGTTAAACCTCTGTGGTTTCTTGTGATTGATTACTTCTGCATTTTCTTGTGATTGATTATCTCGAAGTGTTCTTGTGGTGTTTAATCTCTGCATTTAATTTATATCAGTGTCTATTTATCGTTGCGTTCCATATGTCCCTGCACTTAAACAAACTCAAAAATTAGCTATCTGATTTCATTTCATCTCTGTGAGTGAGCAACTTATCACTACGTTCTTATCTAATATAGGATAGACAACAAATTTTGACTGTTGTGACTGTGTTATAATTGATATTGTGTATCTTATATATATATTCTTAACAATGATTTATTCTTGTACAAACCATGCGATTTTGAATACCTTTGATATTTACCAAATTGTTTCTACCAATCGGTTGTACCAACTCTCTTTTAACCCCAAATAATTTTCACCAATCGTTTCTACCAAATCGTATCTACCCACACGTTTTTACCCAACTCATTTTACCAACTTGTTTTTACCATTGTGATTTTAGACAACGAATCTTGTTTAGTGTCAGACAACGATTCCTTCTTATGATTTACTAGACAACATTCTATTGTTAAAGGACAACGATATATTGATTGATAATGAAAACATTTACACCCAATCATAGCCTTTACAAATACCTTCGATATGGTTGTTATGTGAATGATCTGTTTTGTTTCAGTTGCACTGAAACAATTATATTCGATATATTTTTAGTTTCAGTTTTAAATAGCGAAATCTCATTTCATGACAGGGAATTATCATTTCATGACAATGATATCATAATTCTCATTTCATGACATCGATATCAGAATCTCATTTAATGAAAGAGATTTCTCATTTCATGACATCGATATCAAAATCTCATTTAATGAAAACGAATTCTCATTTCATGATAGTGAAATCTAATTTCATGACAGTGATTTCATAGATATGGTATAATAACGATTTTCTACTTATGATATAACAAAAATTCTATATTCATTATATGACAATGATTTTTATTTATCTATGGTTGTGATTAACAATAATAATTGACAGCGACTTCATGGATATGGTATAATAACGATTTTCGATTATTGATATAACAACGGTTTTATATTCATTATATGACAACAATTTTTATCTATGGTTGTGCCTTAACAATAATATTTTGACAATGATTCTATAGATGTTCTTTAATAGCGATTTCCTTTTTAAATAGACAACAAATCATGTCTAAATATGCGAATAACTAATAGATGACGATATATTCGTGGGACTGAGATAACAACGCCTGAAAACCATAATTATACATACAACGATTGTATTCAGACTGCGTATCTTTGGTGTAATGGCAATGTTTTTGCATGTGAATGTCAACGGTTTTGGTGGGCGAATGACAATAGTGTATGATGGGATTGACAACGTTTTGATTTCTATTGTGTTTGACTACATTTTCACCCATTATATTTGATAGACAACATATGATACAAATGGCAACGATCTTATGCAATAAACATCAATTATTTTATTTGATAGATAGCATATTATATAGATGGCAGTGATTTATACATTAATGATACAACGATATCATATTTCACCCAACACTATCATGTTTTCACTCAGCAATATCATTTTAACTTATCAATATATTTTAGACAATATATATCCTTATTATATATCATCATTATATACCATTATTATATATCATTAAGGGACAACACTATATTTAGACAATAATGTCTTTATTGTATATCATTACTGTTAATTTCATTATTAGCTCTTATTTGTATAGACAACGAATATATAGAGAATTAAATTAGACAACAATGACATTTTGTATACAACTGCGATTTGTCGAATGCATGGTATGTTGTGTATAACTAGCAAATTTAATATGTAATGACAACATTTTTATATCTAATGTGATACAGTAATATCAATATATAGATTACATAGATAACAGTTTTATTATATTGTTTCAGTTTAAAAGATAATATATTTAGTTTTAAAAGACACATTTATATTGCTTTAAAAGACATGTTCCATTTTTTTGTTTTAGTTTAAACGATAGCGAATTTCATCCTTAGGAAAATACATATCTGATAACGGAATTGGAAAATAGTTACAATGAACTAATTGTTTTGATAATAATTATTTTAATGTGTACAGATTGATCTTGTTGCACAAGGAAATTAATGTGTTGTATGAATGTCATAGTCGTCAGATTCCCTTGCGTCTTGTTGACTTGTCGATTGGGTGCTAGGGTTAGTCGTCATGTGTTTAGATAGTTAATTCGGTCTCCTAACGCGTTGAATTTATCCTATGTAAAGGGGTCTAGAAATGTTATGTTGCGCTATGGTTACGGTCATGCCTATTGCCTTATGACAACATGATTCCTAATGAGGGGTCCTTGTGTGCCCGGATGAATATATGAAAATGATAACCTAGTTGAAGTCTTAGCTTCCCACTATGGGTATATTGTTCGTTGTAACTGATTTTGGTGCTTGGATCTACAATGCCTTAATGCGTTTGTTTTTTCACGTCATAAAGGTTTCTATATAATGTTTGTCGAAGTCATTGTGTTGGGTTATAGATGTTGTCCTTTAGCTTGTAGGCATTGTCTTTCTCGTGTAGGGTGGGTTGTTGTTTTTATCTATCTATTGATTATCACATGTTCCACCCAGTTGCATGATCTGCTAGTGTGCTGATTCGTTGTTGTCTATTGCCTGATCTGCGTGTGTTGTGTTCGTCACCAAGTTGTGTGGTTTTATTGTTTTCGTCGTTGCCTTCCTGCCTAAAAAAAAATAAAATTGCACTTTCTTGCGTCGCTTGTAGTCATAACGATGGGGTCGTTATAGGCATCTCCAAATATAAAAAATAAATTGTGGGTCCTCAAAATCAAATGTTGATGCTCCTCCCTTCACTTTTAATACTTTGATCTAGAAAAATATACCATTTGGGAATCAAACGTCCCTTTGGGATGAATATTTCTAATACACACATTGATTGGGAACCTATTCAGGGCCTAACATCAACTTGAATATAAATATTGAACAACTAACCATCCTGTTAGTCCTTAAATCTATTCATGATTGTTTACCTACCAATTGCCCTTGTCCTACCTCTACCTAGTATCAATTTTCCCCTATGACCCGTTTCTTCTATGACTTGTGGAGTGTTTTTTATTTGCTTTGGCATTTTTTATCATGCATTATTTAGATAAAGTTTTAATTTTAGATAAGAATACTATCTTCAATTAGACTTAGAGCCAATTTTCGTTTAAATTCAAAAATTTGAAAGAGGCTACAAGAATGGTGCCATTCTTGTAGCACCTAAATCATCATTGTCTTTGAACGTGTTTAAATCCCGAAAGATTGTGTTAGTAGTTAACAAAAATCATGCAAAGGATCAAGCACCATTAATTATTATGATCAAATCATGATTTGGATCCGGGTGATGATTTAAAGAGATTGAGTTTGTACCTTTCAATTCTACATCCAATCAAAGGTTTTGGGCCATGATTTAAAACATGAAAAATTATGATTTAATTCATAATATCTATATCGTGGTATAACAATGTTTTGTAGATGAAGAAACCTCCCCATACCATTTGACTGTTCAAGAATTTCTAGAAAGCTTATCAAATTGAAAGCTTAGCATCTGCAGGTTAACATAAATCACAATTAGTGTGATGACACATAAGAAAAGTGGTCAAGTGCTTCGTTTGGAACTATAGAAGCTCAAATTGTTCAAAGAATATCCCGATATTAAGAAAAAAATTCATTGATGCAGGTTGGTTTGAATTCTGCTGCAATTTCTAGGAGCATCATAAAGAGATTTCAATGTTGTTTGCAAAAGATCAGAGATATGTGGACAGTTCCCATCATTTTCTGGGTATCAAATTTTGGGAATATATTATGGCCAAATCGTAAGGAATCATGTGAAATGGTTAAAAACCCACTTCGGGAATTGGATGATTTAACCTAATCAAGGGCGGTTATTTAAATTTTGTAGCAGTTTAGGAGAAAATATGGTTTGTTCATAAAGGAATTTTCCAGAAAACTGTCATGGTCATTTTTAAAATGCCCAGTGATCACCTAAAGATTCAACAAGAAAAGGAAACACTTCAAAGGGTTCTGCGAAAGTAAAGGAAGTCTCCCTTGTAGCCAAATCAACCATTTATGGAGAAAAGTGTGCAATGATACAGAGAGACCCTGTTTTCAAGTCATATTAATTTGCATTGGTATTTTTTGTTGAATTGAATCAAAATCCTAGGAAATATAATGCTGCAAAACACCAATAATTCTTTTTATTTTGAGATAGACCAACAGATGGATGGGTTTTTTCTAGATTTATTTTGGTTCAATAACACAAGAAATCTCTTGAAAGAATCTGGATGTTGATTGGAAGCAACAACACTAACGATAGAATGCTCCACACATATATACATGGATCATTTATCAAATATGCCATAAACTTTTGTGGTGTCTATCTGTTATGACCCAAGGGGGGTATATATATGGATAAATGTATATGATATGACCT
>ML779041.1:22857-38423 GCA_009831015.1 Picea engelmannii
CGACTGCATATATCGGTCTAACTGTAAATGTAATGTGTAAATACATATGTAATAGGGTCGAACTAGTGATAAATGGACCTCATGTGCAAGAGTGAATAACTATATATAAGATACCATGTATTCATTATTGAGGGGTGAATTGGGAAGTATGAAAGGTATTTAGTTATTTGGAGGGGTTCCCCTATTCTTTAAGGAGTTATTGCGTAACTTATCTATATTAGAGTTGTTCTCCACATTGAAATTCTATACATGGTGTGTAATTATGTTATATTTTGATATTTTGAGCATTTTGGATCATAACATTTGGTATCAGAGCTCAAGGTCTTGGGGTTTCGCTGCTACATCAGAGACACCTTGTAACTTTTTCTATAAATTTTTGTATATAGTGTTTCAGAAGGATCCCCTTAGAGGATATATATTACACATATCAAGGTACGTGCGGTTCAAATTTCATCTCTCGAGGCCTTATAGTTTTGGAGATATATCATGTGTAAGATAGGGTTATGGAATCATCCTGAATTTAGTCATCAAAAAATTTTTACTATAACATTTTTTATGTAACATTTCAGACCCTGAAATCTGGAGGATATTCATAGAAATCATCAAGATAGCGTTGATACAAATTTTAGATTCCGGGTCATCCTAATTTTGTAGATACACCCTGTGTAATATAGGGTAGCTGACTAGTCTCAAACATGTGTTTCAGGTAAAATAGTGATAACTTATTAATAGAGGATAAAAATTGAGTGAGACAAGTTGCATTGAATAGTGTACATGCCATAGTATATCTGGTACAATTTTCAGAATTTTATATAAATTATTGTGCAAGAGGCATGTTGTACAAGTTCTCTCAACCGGAAAGGCCAAAAATCAGCAAGGTGTGAGGAAGTTATCATAATTTCCACTTGGCACATTCAATTTTGGTCATACCAGTGGAATTACGGAGAATAAATTTCAGAGTAATAAAGGTTGAAATTTCAGACTGAGAAGGGACAAAATTTCAAAGATACATCATAAGTAAGGTTGGCGAGGAGGATAGACTCCAAATCAGGGTTTCAAAGGTACGTTCACTTAAAACTATCATAACTTTTGATTGGAATGTCCGGTTGAGCTGATTCAAAATCCATTGGAAAGATAACACATAGAAGGGAATATTGGAACAAGGATTACAACTATTTGAGATCTTTATCCTTAATATATTGAGGTTTTGATTTGAGGGTTGGGATTAGACCTCAATTAAGAATCAATGGAAATACCTAAATTTACAAGAGATGAAGATAAAGATGAAATCAATCCTATGGAATGGTTGAGGTTGGTAAAATAGTATAATATGACTCCTACAAAGGCAATGGATTATATTTTTGATGAATCTTGGAAGTGGTGGATGAGTGTTGATCAAAATACTAGATGGCACTGCACATGGAAAGAATTTGAAAAACTCTTCTCAGATAAATGGATTAGGGATACAAAAATGGAGGAATTGTATATAATTCAAGATGAATTAAAAGAAGCAAAGGAAGAGATTAAGAAGAATGGTGAGGATCTATATAAGATACAATCCCTTAATGAATCACTCATTAAGGAGGTTAAGTACTTAAAGCAAGAAAATAATAGAAAATCAAAGTGGGAAAATGATGAGTCAGGGGAAAATGTGAAAAATAAAGATGAAGAGATATGTAGATTACAAAACCATAATAAAAAACTATTGGATGAGGTCAAGAGATTGAAAGAAGAAAATAAGAATTGTCAAAATCAAGAAGAAAGAACGATCTTGGATGAACAATCTACCAAAAGACTGGAAGATGAAATTTTCATGAAGGTTGAGGAATCCTTAAATATTGATGAGGTAAAATCAGAAATACAAGCCATAATTGAAGATGGACATCAAAATTTGTTAGATGGGATCACATTGCAGATTAAAAAGAAGAAAGAAGACAAGATTCAAGAGTTCAATGTAAGATACTAGAAGAAGTTTAAATCCATCTAGAGGATGAACATTCCAAATATGATGGTATTATCTCGAAGGGTAGAGTAATCAAAGAACAAGAAAAGATGATCAAGGATTCCATTGTCGCGGAAAAGAAGATAGATGAAATTCATGTGCAGAGTGAAAGAAGACCATCAAATGTGAAACCGTATACACACCCTCATTACCAAGAATCATTTCAAGGAAGACAAGAAGAACAATATCAAAATTATGAAGGAATAAGATGGAATACTTGTCAATATTCATGGAACAAGGCATCACCAAAATACTCTTCAACAAGCTATTATCAGAGACCAACAATGACTACAAATTGGAGAAGCTTCAACAAAAATACATGGAATCAAAGGAAAGAAAATTATTCAACAACTATACACCAAATATTAAGACCGAAAAAATTGATTTTGGATGGATAGATCATGAACATTGGAATGAAGAAAGAAGGAACAAAAGAAAAATATATTACTTGGTTTCATCAAATGTGAAGCGTTTAAATGCAAAGCTTCGAGGACAAATATTTTTGAAGGAGGGTACTATGTTATGACCCAAGGGGGGCATATATATGGCTAAATGTATATGATATGACCCCAAGGGGGGGCATATATGGGCCTAAATTTACATGTAATGTGTACATACATATGTAATAGGGTCATCGTAGTGATAAAGGGGCCTCATGTGCAAGTGTGAATAGATATATATATAAGAGATCATGTATTCATTATTGAGGGGTGAATTGGGAAGTATGAAAGGTATTTGGTTATTTGGAGGGGGTTCCCCTATTCTTTAAGGAGTTATTGTGCAACTTATCTATATTGGGGTTCCCCTATTCTAATACCAAATGTTATGATCCAAAATGATTACAAATATCATAAAATAACAGAAGTACACACCATGTACAAAATGTCAATGTGGAGCAAAACTCCAATATAGATAAGTTACACATTAAATCCTTAAAGAATAGGGGAACCCCCTCAAAATAACCAAATACCTTTCATACTTCCCAATTCACCCCTCAATAATTAATACATGATCTCTTATATATAACAATTGCACATGAGGCCCTGTTATCACTAGCTCGACCCTATTACATATGTATTTACACATTACATGTACATTTAGGCCCATATATGCCCCCCCTCGGGGTAATATCATGTACATTTAGCCATATATATGCCTCCCCTTAGGTCATAACACTATCTTGACTACTTGAACCCAGTTTTAGATCCTACAGGTCATGCTACAACTTGGGCATCTAGAAGCAGGTAGTAGAATCCAAAACTACAAGGATGCACTTATCATTCGATAGCATAAAAAGATAAAAAACAGGAAAGAGGGACAAATAGAAAGAAGATCAAAGGGAAAATCCTTTCCAGGCTTGAAATCAACAATCAATCTCCATATTTCAGGTAGAATTAAACTCTATTGGCATTATGTAGTTCTCAAGCCAAGATGAAGAAGAACAGACCAAAGGTTCCTCTTCTACTCCACAATGAAGGTTCTAGAACTAGGGAAACATACAATTTTGATTTTTCTCAAACAAGAGGAGTACCTATGCTTAAAATAAATCAGAAATTCAGAAGTTGTCTTTGAAGGACTATACATAGGTTGGGTATTTTTACAGTTGAAGGAGAATACATGGACTCAACTTATGAAACACATGAGGATTTTGTCAACAAACTTTTGTAGTCTTATTTCCACCAATTTTTGAAGTGATTTGAGCCAATCAAGGATCTATTTACAACAACAGTTTTGTTCACCTTTTATGCAAAGTTTCAAGAACCAACTCAATAATCAATTGCAACAATCCTATTTCATAGGATCTAAATATCTCACCAGATCATAAACTAGTATATATTCGAGCTTGAGTATCTAAGAACTAGGTTATAGAGATTTGGATTATATATATGAGGATATATCTCCTAAATGTTATCCCTAAGATAAGATCTTATCTAAACTACATTCTAAAAGGTAGGATCTCAAAAAACTAATTGTGGTTCTTAAAAAGAGATCTGATTGACAGAATTAGAGGTTGATTTGGTTCAGAACCATTGACCATTTTGGAGCAGATATTGTAAGACCAATAACTATTTCATTTTGATACTAAATGGAAAAGGCTATCTGATGGTTAGTGATCCAACATATTTTCATCGATGTGAGTTATTAAAGAATTGTATTAAATGAGAATAAATTGAAGTGCACCATAAAGAAGGAAAAACTCAATAATAAAGAGACATAAGCATCAAATATGAACAACAACACTTGATAACGAGTTCGTCCCTGATGGACTGTGTCTTTGGGTCCTGCTCTCAAATGGGTAGGCCTTTTTATTAACTCAGCAAAATAATTTGGAAAAATACATAAGTATACCTCATTCTTGAATTAAATTGTATTAGATTTTCTCATATCATAAAACATAAATCACCATTGAATTCGTGGCATCACATTACCCAAAAATGACTATCTCCATGCCTCAATATGAATCTGGCACTCCCAGGCCCATGAGAAATATTGTCTCAGTTTTTGTGCCTACAACCTGCAATTAATTCATTGTACTTTCCTTGTAAAAGATGCTCGGTCTTACCGTCGAGCGCCCTTCTCCTGTCCATTAGCAACATGAGTATTTAATTTTAAAGGCAGGTGGAATATCCAATGGATTCGTTTGGCTCAACGATTGGCGAATTCTATGTTAAGGCATTTGGTTGGGGAGGTCCCGGGGTCGAGCTCACGGGCCTCTCCCTTTTGGATTGTAGTTACAACAATATATATATATATATATATATATATATATATATATATATATATATCGGTTATGGGCCCTCATTGGGCATTTTGACACTGCTACATGGCATCCCATGACTAGGCCATGTGGCAGCCAAACATTGGCCCACGTCATCCACCTGTATAGTCACCTTGCCACGTCGCCTACCTACCGCATCATCCTACCGCGTATGGTAGAGATGCCACATGTCTTCCATGTCTCATACGGCCTACCATGTGGCTGTACGGAGTGCCACATGGCACTTCCTCATTGGTCCACATGTTGACCTGAAAATGCCAAAAATGAGTGACACGTGGAAGCCGCTAGTGCTATCATGTCACCATGATGACATCAACATGACACGTGTCATCCTCTGCATTTGCCATGTACATTGTACAAATGATGACATCATCTGTACTGATTCTTACATTAGTAGTACAGATGCTGACTCATCCTTGTTGACTGCGCTAGGATGACCAAAAATTTGACCGCTAATATCTTTTGATCTGTAACTCCATTTACGTTGTTGGAAAGCTTGCGACGCACTCTTCAAGATGATGCCAATTTCATTGAGTTTTGAGGACTTTGATTTTTTTCCCTTTATCTGTCTATTGAGGCCATTACGAGCTTCCTGAGTTGCTTCTATGAATTCTGAGTTATCCTTAGTCTTCTCTGGATCCTTTTTGGATCATGCCTTTCCACTGAGAGCTTTTTGGACCACCAAAAGCTTTCATCAATCAACATATAAGTGAGGGAAGAGTTCCTTCACCTTGTCCTTCTCAATCCACTTTTCCTTGCTTGGATGTGTGCCCTTTAATCCCACTCGAATATAATCAACATCAACCCTTCATGAATTCCTTGTCCTTCTGTCCAAGTTGATATATTCTGTCAACTTAGCCAAGTACTCAGGAGAAAAATCATCAACTAAAGGTATTGAAACTTCCTCACCATGATCCATGATCATTGGAGGCTAAAAAAGTTTCAAGTTTTCCACATTTACAACTGAGTATATCTACATATAAGGTGGAAGATCTAGACGAAAATCATTGGTACCACTTTTCTCCAAAATAGTGAAGGGTCCATAATGGATGGGCTTGAGTTTCTTGCCTTCACCCTTCAATATCTCCTTCCTGATGTGAAGACATACCTGGTCTTCAACCTTGAACTAATGATCAACCCTTGTGTTTATCATGTCGAGCTTTATACTGTGCTTGAATTTTTTCCAACTATTCCCTAACTGCTTTATGTACCTACTGGATCCTCTGAATGAACTTACAGTCCATGTCTTCATTTATTTCTTCATTTGAATTGATATCTCTCCCATACATCAAGTCCAAAGGGACCTTAGGCAAAAACCCAATACATGTCTCAAAAGGAGAACACTAAGTGGAGGAATGTAAGGCTCAATTTTAAGAATGGTGTACATAGGGTATCTTTTCATCCCATAATTTGGGATGCTTGCTATAGTAGCCTCAAAGAAAAAGTACCACCGTTCAGTTAACAACCTTTGTCTTTCCGTCGGTCTGTGGATGGAAAGAAGTGCTCCTCTTCAACTTGGTGTCCATCATTCTCCACAAGCTTGTCCAAAAATATCAAGGAATCGAGTATCTTGATCCAAGATAATGGATGTGGTTAACCCAAAGTGAACCCAAACATACTGAAAGAAGACATTAGCAGTCTTCTCAGTAGTGATCTTATTTTTACATGGAATTAAGATACACATCTTGCTGAACCTATCCACTACAACATAAAAATAGTCATGACCCATTTTCGACATTGGTAAACCCCCTACAAAATCCATGGAAATAATTTCCCATGGATGGGATGGAACAGGAAGTGGTGAGTATAGCCCCAATTTTCTATTAGTGGGATTACAATTATAACACATCACACACCCATTTACATATTTAGTTACAATTTCTTTCATCTAAGGTTAGTAACAAAACCTTTGCAGATGAGTCATAGTTTTTCCTACCCCAAAATGCCTAGACAAAAGAGAAGTGTGAGCTTCTCATATTACATGGACTCGTTCACTTGTAGGAATACATAGCTTTCCAAGATGGTAGAGTAGTTTTCCCTATAGACAATAATTCTGTACCTGTGCACCATGGGTTAGCTTCTCAAATACTTCTTTAAAATCTTCATCAATGACATATTGTTCCACATAGCTATCATGAGATAAAGAAGCATTCTTCAAAATAATAGAAGCATCAATAGGAGGTCTAGAAAGAACATCATCTACCTTGTTACTCGTACCCTTTATGTATTTGATTACCAAATGAAATTGTTGAAGAAAACCCATCCATCTGTAATGTCGAGATTGTTGCATCTTGGTTTTTGCTTGGAGATACTATAAGGGTTGATGATATATATGTATGATTGTTTCCTTCCCTAACAAGTAGTGCTTCCATTTATTTATTCTTTGAACTACTGCATACAACTCTTTATCATATGCATGATAGTTTTTTTTTTGTAAATAAAAGTGCAAGACCTTATATTAATAACAATTGTATGCTATACAATGACACATGGCATCCACCTGTTCCGCCACAGGAGGGAAACCGGAACAAGTGGCTTCATACTATTCAAGCACTAACATTGTTTTATGAGCTCTAACAGTAATGTTTACAAAAAAATTACAAAAAATTGCTAGAACCATGTTCTGCATTCCTCCACTAAGGTTGGATATATACAGAGCCACCATTGCTAAAACCATACAGATATAATAAGTAAAAAATGTTGAAGCATCTAGCTTGTTGTCATGGTAGAATAGACCACCGATTCTACAACATAAATAAACTAAAAACTAAAACCTGGGGGCTTCAATCCATGGTTGGGCCTGGTTATCCATGAATAGTATAGGCTGGGGTGAACCGTTGGTTGCACGTCAGGCATATGGCTTGCACTGGAGAACCTATGATGACATCAAACAGAATGTCCATCCGTAGGTTGAGGATGCTTTGTGAGTGCACCTGGTCATCCTTCTTTTTCCTAATCTCGAAGAGGAGCTGAAGGTGATCCTTTACGAGACGGTTGGAAAAACGATGAGGAAAATCCTCCTCCTCCTTACTATTCTCCTTGCCGGTCTCATTGTCATCCCTTGGGGTGATATCCATGCTTGTTCCTGTCTTGTTCTCCAGCTACCAACGTGGGGGAGTTTTCTCCTCCACTTGGCAGCTTCCGTTGCCGTAGTAGGGGTCATTGGGATTGATGATAGNNGGGAAAGCGGTTGGTAGCCAGAGGGAGACACTCACCCAAGGGTGGTGCTTCCTCTTTGAATTTTCTCGAGTTGTAAAACAAAGTTGGAGTTGGAAGTGGGGGGAAGTGAGTAGTGGAGGAGGACTCTAATTTGACCCTGCTGGTTCCATGATACTGAAGAGGATCCAAATGAGTGCTCTGGGAGGAGTGACGAGGATTAGCGAAGTGGGCGATGAGCACTTTCTGAGAGGGGGTGAGCCTGTTATCCCGAGAGAGGGTGTTTCTTTTACTAGCACCCCTCTTGGGATTTCCACGCTCTCGGGGCATGGTGAGGGTTAGGGGAAGATGAAGGGTGTAGTGGAGGGAGACGGAGGAGCCGAAGTGAAGAGTGGAGCGGAGGTTGGAAACAAATATGCCACTGGTTAGCGGGGAGAGGTCACAACGAACAATGATGCGAAAGGTATCGTGAGGGTTGAGGGGCATTGTAGAGATAGAGGACTAGGAAGAAAGTGGAGAGAAATGATCCCAGATAGCTCTCTTTACTCCATGAAAGTCTGAAATGACCTCTGCCTTCGCCATTAAAGTCGAAAAATACCTCTACATCCTCATGGTACACTTTGCCTGGCTGGTTTGCTCACCCAAGCACCCAACCAGGCGCACTAACATAACTCCTCTCATGGTGTGAGCCATGGAGGAGTTAATGCGCAGAGGCTAGCGGTCGGGGTTAATAACTCCCTTGGCTTCACTGTCCCAACTTTCCTCCATCATATGTGGGATAGTTAACAACATCTTGGTTAAAATTTTCATAGTGGTAACATATAGGCTTATGATATTGCATCAATACTGAACCCATGACATACTCGCTAGCATCTGTCTCGATCTCGAAGGGATGCTGAAGATTCAGCAGTGCTAATACTAGTGCGGTACTGACCTTTTCCTTCAAAGTGTCGAAAGATTTTTGTTTCTTTCCTCCCCATTGAAAAGTGTTCTTCACACTAGTTAAGGCGTGCAAAGGAGCTTCTATAAAGGAGAAGTTTGAAATGAATCTCCTCCAATATTGGACTGCACCTAAGAAGCTCTGTATTTCGGTTACACTTTTGGTCTCAGACCAATTTACAATTACATCAATCTTGGAAGGATCAATTTTCAATTGTCCTCCTCCTACAATATTACCTAAGTATACAAGTGCAGTCTTACCAAATTCACATTTGGACAATTTTACATACAAATTTTCCCTTTGCAAAGTATCCAATACTTATTTTACATGCCTTACATGTTCATCCCAAGTCCCACTAAATATAAGAATGTCGTCTAAATATACAATCAAAAAATCATCTAGAAATGGCCTGAATACATCATTCATCACACACATAAAGGTTTCCAGAACATTACAAATCCCAAACGGCATAACTAACCACCCAAACAATACATGTTTTGTTTTAAAGGCATTTTTCCATGCATCCTATTTTGCAACCCTGATATGATGGTATCCACTGCACAAATCAAACTTAGTGAAATAAACAAAATTATTTAATTGATCAATTAAATCATCTATACAAGGAAGAAGGTATCAATTGTTCACCATGATTTTATTTAAGGCATGGTAATCGACACACATTCGCCATGTGCCATCCTTCTTTGGCACCCTCATGATCAAAGAACTAGAAGGAGATGAGTTGGGCCTGATGACCCCTTGATCCAATAAGCCTTGTACTTGATTTTTGATCTCTATCATCTCTACATCTGACATCATGTACATGACCACATTAGGAAGAGGATAATCTTGTTGAAGATGTATTTCATGTTGGATTTCCCTCTTAGGAGGTAATCCATCTGGTTCCTGGAAAATATCATCATACTTAGAAACAATATCAATTAATTATTTCTTATGAGAAGGATCACATCCTTGAAAAGCATCGGATGTTCCAACATCTTTTTCCCTTACGAACATGAGTACCTATTTCTTATTAGTGTTTATGAGTATCTTCATTTGTCCTGCACTAACAAGTGTTGTGTTCACCCTCATCTTGTGGGCTCTAACAATATATTTCACTCCCCCTTTAGTAAGGTGATATTTTTTATCATGATGAAAGAGAACAACTTTTCTATCATAAAGATAAGGACTCCCCAACACCATGCCACATATATCAAGTGATACAACATCCAAATCTACTTCATCAATCAAATTTGAAGCAACAAAAAATCTTACCCTACATTGCTTGGTGACATTACGTTTTTCTTTATCACATACCCAAACAAGAGGATAAGGCTTTGGATGTGGTTTAGTTTCAAGACCCATATTTTTGAAAAGTGCTTAATATATCAAGTTTAATTGGGAACCTAGATCAAATAATGTATCTATATTAGTGTGTTTAGATACAACTCTTTTATGAAATAATTCATTCATCTTTCTTTCATCATCATGAGATTTATTATTGGAATTTGAACTAGCATGAAGGGAATCCTTACCTTGTACTCCAACTGTTGTGATCTTTCCTTCGTTTCCTGAATCAAAACCAAGATCTTTTTGCACTGTAGAAATGGTCTTTGTCTTCCCCTTTCCACCAAAATGTTTCATTCTCTTCTCTGGGTATAGTTTCCAACAATATTCATCATCGTGACCATTATTCTTTCAATGAGTGCAAGATGTCTTTCCTTCTTCTCTCTTTATAGTGACGGTCATTTTGTCCTTCCTTTTAAACTTCTTAAACTGCTTATGTGGGATATTGGAAGGTTTCTTTGTGGGATCTTATTGAACATGCTTTCCCCTATTCTTAAGGTGAGTGGCTTGCACACAAACTTCATCAAGGCTGGGGGGGTTAAACAATGGTAAAGTATGAAAAATATAATTGTGAAGTGCGCCAATATACTTCATTAAAGTTTCATAAGAATCCAAAGGAACGTTTAATGCAAGATCTTTCTTCCTAAATTCTTCCTTGAAACTTTGTATAGTTTGACCTTTACTTTTTCTTAAAGTTTGTCATTCCATCATTGATTTATGTAAACAACCCAATGGATAAAATTGATTCCTTATCGTTGATTTAAATTCCAACCATGAGGAAAGAAGATTACCACACTTACTTATGTCCTGAAGTTTTCTCTCCCACCATATGAGAGCAGTGCCTTTCGACCGAAGAGAAGTCAATTTCACTTTAACTTCCTCTTCATCAATCTGTTGAACATGACAATATACTTCAACCTGTTGGATCCAATTATCTAAATTTTCAGGATTAGCATCTCCATTAAACATAGGTAAAACAAATTTTGCATCAAGCTTTAATAATGGTTTCTTAAAAGAAGCTTTATGGCTAGAATGATGAGAATGATGGGAATGCTCAGAGGAAGAGGAGCTAGAACGTTTCTCAGAGGAAGAGGAGCTAGAACGTGATGATGAAGATGGAGGCTCAGGAGGGTCTCCTCCAACCCCTTGAGTCACTGAAGCATTATCATCTATTTTTTCTTCCCTTTTCTTCCCTTTCTTCTTCATCCTCTTCTCATAGTCTCCATACACTCAATTGACCATTTCTTACATGTGATAAAAGACCATATGGAAGTTTTTCTCCTATTCATCATGCTTTTCCTCTTCGACCATTTTCTTCCTTCAGGGTGCACAACCAACTTCAGGATTGAAAGTATTAAGAGTTCCTTCACCCTTCTTATTATTGGCCCTAGTAAGCATTCACACTCAACAATTCAAGTCAAAGATGACTTCTCTGATACCAACATGATCCAATATATTTTCATCGATGTGACTTATTAAAGAATTGTATTAAATGAGCATAAATTGAAGTGCACCATAAAGAAGGAAAATCTCAATAATAAAGAGACATAAGAATCAAATATGAACACAAAAACTTGATAATGGAGTTCATCCCTGATGGACTACGTCTCTGGGTCCTGCTCTCAAATAGGTAGGCCTTTTTATTAACTCAACAAAAGAATTTGGAAAAATACATAAGTATACCTCATTCTAAAATTAAGATGCAGAAGCTTTGCTTAGATCATAAAACATACATTACCATTGAATTCGTGGCGTCAAATTACCCAAAAATGATTGTCTCCATGCCTCAATCTGAATCTGGCACTCCCAGGCCCATGAGAAATCTCATCTCAGTTTTCATGCCTACAACCTGCAATTAATTCATTGTACTCACCTCATAAAATGTGCCCGACCATACCATCGAGCGCCCTTCTCCATTCCATTGGAAAACATAGCATTTACATTTAAAGGTGGGTGAAATATAAAATGGAGCCCTTTGGCTCAATAATTGGCAGATGTTATGTTAAGTCATTTGGTTGGGGAGGTCCCAGGATCAAGCCCGTGGGCCTCCCCCTTTTGTATTGTAGTTATAACAACACACACACACACACACACACACACACACACACACACACATATATATATAGTGGTTAACCCACCGCCAAGTTTGGAGTCCCCATTTAGATTTGTCGGAGTTGGTTACAGCGGAGGTCGGCCACAATATTTGGCAGAACCTCCACCAGATTTTGTGTGCCACCCTTTTTTAATTTTGAAATTTTGGTTACGGTCCCTCATTGGGAATTTTCCCACTACCACGTGGCAGCCTATGATTGGCCCACTTCATCCACTTGTACAGTCACCCTGTCGTGTCACCTGTCTGCCACGTCACCCTGCCATGTATGGTACGGATGCCACATGTCTTCCATGCTCTGTACGACCTGCCACGTGGCTGTATAGAATTCCACATGGCACTTCCTCATTGGTCCACATGTTGACCTGAAAAATGTCGAAAGTGAGTGGCATGTGGTAGCCTTTGGTGTTTCCATGTCACCATGATGACATCATGATGATGTCAACATGACATGTGTCATCCTCTGTGTGTGCCACGTACACTGTGCAGACGCTGACATCATATGTACTGATGTTGACGTCAGTAGTATGGACACTGACTCATCCCTGCTGACAAGGCTAGGTTTACCAAAACTTTGACCGAAAATATCGTTTGATCAGTAATTCTGTTTGATGAGCCATTTACGCCGTTGGAAAGACTACGACCTGCTCTTCACGATAATGCCATTTTCACTAAGTTTTGAGGACTTTGAATTTTTTCCCTTTCTCTATCTATTGAGGCCATTCTAAGCTTCCTAAGTTGCTTCTGTGAATTCTGAGTTATCCTTAGTCTTCTCTAGATCCTTTTTGGATTAGTTAGATTTCAATTCTTGTCTTTATTTCTATCTTTTTCTTACTTGAATGCATGCTAATCTGTTGCAAAGCATATGATGTATTTTGGTTGTGAGTAAGCCAGTGAAGACTTTACTGTTTGCTTGTTCATAATCATATTTGTTTTCAAGTAATTTCCTCTTGCTTCTTAAATGATATTTATGATCAAGAGTTTCATATGTGAGTGGAAAAATTGAAAACTTACATACTTATTTATCTTTCTTATTACTTTTCCATCTGATCATTGGATTGACTACCATTTACCAAGTCAATGAGATGTGAAATTGCTCTTTCCTATTTGAGTATAATGCTATTATATGATCTTTGACCCAACCTTCAAACCATTTCAAAAAACTCATTATAAATATTATTCATAAAACCATTTCAATAACTTGATGATGCCCTATATTTCCCTCTCATAGTCAAGTGCAACTTTAGGGACTAACACATCACATGGACACATTTCCATCTACCGAGACACCTAGGTATCCAACATTGTGCTTGCCAATTCTCTAGGAAAATAGTATGGCTACATGATTTATCCAAGTCAATATTACATTCTTTATACACCTACCAATGAAGACTTATAGCAAAACATTCACCAAATAGTATTTTATAATGGAACAATTAGAGGGAACTAAACACATAGCTAAATTTCCCTTCTAGATACTTCACACTTTACCAAGTAGACTTAGGAATTATTTTTACACCACCTAGTATTGCCACATAAGGCTAAAAACCATTAGCAAGAGATAAGTATAGGGAGAGAATGAAATAAAATGAGCTAAGGCCTTAGAGAAGGAGCTTCAGGGCCATGGACAATACAACGTCATTGTATCTTCTTTGAGTTGAAGAAGTGTAAGCAAAGAATGAAGTTGTAACAATATAAATTCTTCCTTTGAGACCAATATTATAGAACATGGTTTCATTGGGCCTGAAGAACTCATAATTTCTCTCGTATGTAGGGACATTCTTTTGGTCTTCATCGAAAACAAATAATATGTAAGCCTAGAGAATGGTGTAGGGATTCATGGAAGTGAGATAATTCTTCAAAAGATGTTGGAACATATTTTTGTTGTACATCCTTGTGTTCTATATGGAGGCCCCTATCTCATCGAGGTCCCCTTTCAAAGGACACCAAAATCAACGTCCACTTGAAAAAGGCATGTTGATGTAGGTCAACTTTCATCAAAAGAAAACACAAATCTATCCTCTATTAAAATAACATGTATAAATAAGGGTTGTCTCTCTTGGTTTAGCTCAAATAAACCAGAGATATGAAGAGATATGATGATTGTATGGATATGAACGTTAGAATGGATTCACAATAGAAATCTGTTGGAATGAGCACCCACACAGATGGATTTCTAGGTAACAACGACGCTGCTTGGAGTGCCATGACTTGCACACAAAAAATTCAACCAAGAAGACTTTCTCATGAATTTTTTTTGGCAATACATCATTGTTCAAAACCTATGAAAAAATTGTCATAGATGATGGATAAAGTCGTAGAGACATGTACATCACCACCTGTATATAGTTCATGTATTTTAGTTCATCTATTGTAATGGGTCTAGTTCTGGATCATTTTCATCTTTTGAATTCCATTATATCTAGTTTATGTTACCTCCTAGCTCCATCAAAATATTATTCGCCACATGTGGGTGCTAATATAGAATCCAAAAGAACCAAGGGAGTGCATGTCCCACCATGATAATGTTTACACAGATGTCTCTCAACTCTTCCTTAGAATATAAATGACCATGATTCTCCCTTTCCAAGTAGAGAAAGATAGGTGAAATGGTAGGAGGATTCCTTGGGTTTCCTTTTGGACTGTTAAATAAAATACAAATCTCTCAAGCATAATAATCTATGACACTTTGATCCTCAACCATGTGTCACCATGTGCCCAAATTAAAAAATCTTAGCATCTTCTAGTAAAACACAAGTGAAAATAAAATAAAATGTGTGTGGTTATCTTAATAGATCAGTCATATGCCTCAATGAAAGGAATATGCTGGAGTTCCAGTGCCAAAGACCCCAAGTTGAAGCTGATTCCCAAATTAGAAGTGTTTTGAAAGCTATTTCCAAACCCATAATGGATTGGAATATTCTTTGATATGAATGATGTGAGATTTCCTAATGAAGTAGAAAATACCACTCATGAGCCAATTTCATACACACGAAGAGATAATACAAAATGATAATTGTTTTCATTGAGCTCACAGATCGCTTTTATAACTTTAAATGAGAAAAAAAATCAACATATTAAGGAGGGAAAATCTCTTTGGATCCTACAAACTAGGATCTAAGGAAAATACAAGGGATAGCTTGAGAAAATATCTCAACTATTCCCATAAAGATCTCAAATATCCCCTAAGACTAGGAAACCAAAAAGGATTCGGAAAACAAATCCACAATAATAA
>ML779041.1:65624-75701 GCA_009831015.1 Picea engelmannii
GACACTTGCTCGCAAGTGATCTGGACTTTTATGATGTTAGACCATTTATACTTGATTATGATGTGATTGACAGATGACATGATGTGTTACTATTTGATGTCGACAGATGCTATTGACTCAGTTTTATTGAGTGTGCAGGGTTTCTGACCTTGAGGATGCAGAGGCATCGGTAGAATCCCCTTGGACTCCGGACTGAGTCAGGGATTGTTCTTTTGGGTTGATATGTTTACTATGATGTTTCATTTGATTTGATGATTTGATGTTGACATTTCTGACGTGATTGTTGATGATGCATGCTGACGATAGCTTGCCGACCAGACTCACATATGGAGTAAAGGGGCCACACACGATTTGCAGAGAGGTTGAGGGAGAGGGGTGGACAGCAGCCCTGCCACTGCCTACTAGCACTCCCGCCGTGGCTCGAACTGTAGGTTAACGATTACCTAGTTCAAGAGGATCCACGATGCCGTGAGGGCAGACTGCGACAGTTGCTCACGAAGATTCTAAGGGGCGTGCAATAAGGTGGGGTCCTTATTCCTTAGAACCCTTAGTCTCCTACAAGTTCACCTAGTGGAGTGTTGACTCCAGGGGTTATAGATGTCTACCAATCAGTCCAGTTGGCGAGTGGCACCCTTGGAGCACCTGGTGCATCCTGAAGGGCACGTCGCACAAAAGAAATTTGAGAGGCGAGTGGCACCCTTGGAGCACGTGGTGCGTCCTGAAGGGCACGTCGCAATAATGTGGAGAAGGGAGTCAGCCTAAATAGCCCTAGGACCTCAACACCTGAATAAATCCTTAAAACAATTCCCCTAACCTCGCGTCGCCCATTCAGAATTTGAGCCCTGTCAAAAAAAAAAAACATGATTCAAGAGTATACATTAAATATTCATTACCCCTAGGATGATTTGCAACCTCCACCTAATCCGAGGAGTTTCCTTCCTTAATTAAATACATAAAACAATTCCTCCGTTAATTGAATTCATAAAGTATGTCCTTACTTAATTGCGTACATAAGGCCTTTCCTCATTCCCGGTAATAAGCTTGATAAATTGTCTTTTTAGGAAGGTACTACTACTTCGCCCTAACATAATAATCAAAACTTAACCATCTCCTAATAACAATGCCATTATATTCTAGCTCACAACAGCTCTGCAATTCAAATAACATTAGAATTCCATTTCCTACTAGCTAAGCATTAACAATACAAGTGCTAATAATAAAATTGAACAAAAAAAAACCCACTTAAGCTAATGTGAGTCTTCATAAAGGGTGTAGGGTAAAATAAAGAGATTTAATAAATTAATTCAATTAGGGGGTTGTAAATTTGAAAAGAGGAAATTAATTAGTTAACTAAAGGAAGTTTAAAAGAACATATATATATATTCTGAATAAAATAAATAAATAATAATAATAATAATAATATGAAAAGATGCTTAGGCGCATTTACCTTTTGAGTTTTCAAAAAAGAAAGAAATAAATAAATAAATAAAAGGGGGGAAAAACTTAAAAGAAAGGGGATTTGGGGTTTTGAGGAAAACCTAATGGGATGAGGTCAAAAAAAAGAGGATAAAAGAAAGGGGAAGGGGAAGAGAAGAAAAGATCTGCGATGAGATAGGGTTATGCTGTCAAAATTTGCAACTGGACTGATTGCTTGTAGGAGTTGGGGATTTCTCAGCTGACTTGAGTGGTAGCTCAGCCTTGGAGGCGAGCTGAGAAGATAGGCTACTGTCTGGATTGTGTGTGGCCCCTTTGCGGCTCGGGGGGCTGAGGGGGAAGCAGATTACCCCTAGCGTTTGGCTGGGAGGTACCGGTGAGTCCTCTACGGTCGGCAAGAAACAAGGCGACGGAGCAGCGAGGAGCATAGGAGTCTTGCGGCAAGCAACAAGGCAACGGTATGCTCATGTTTTTAGTAGAGTAGAATGCTTAGTGATTTACTGCTGAGATTATGATTGTATTGTAGTAAAATGTCATTTCCTCATTCCTTAAACTCTGCAAAAAAAAAATATATATATATATATATATGGGGTATTTCTGTAAATCAGTGCTGGCAATTAGTTCTGGAAATTTCTTTCGAAGTTGTCCCTGTAAACTTCTTTGGTTATCTCGTTTTTATATCTGGTACCGTTTAGGGTTCTTGGTAATTTTGGTTTAGGGTTATGGTAGCTTAACGTTCACAAAAGCCCTCCCTCCTTGATTTCTTGATCGGTGCTTTTTCCGCTCTTCGATTGCAAATGACGAGAAGTAGTGGCCGAGGCCGTAAACTGAGAGGAGTACTTCTAGGTTTGAAGAAATTGAAGTCTGGATGCCTGAGACCTGCATTTCGCACTTCTGAGTTTACACATTTGACGTATTCTGGATTTGAGTGTGAAATCTGACACAGATTAATTGTCTAGTCCGTGTTGCGCTGAATCATACGACAGGCCCTCTTCTCATGTGTAAGTATTCTCCGGACTCGTTCTTTATTTTGCTTTGAAAGGAGGATTAGTATGTAAATTTACTCGAAATGTTTCCACAGAGTTGATCTTTATTCTTCTCGTTTAACCCTGTGACGGTGTTTAAAGATTACTTTATGCATACTTGTAAAGATTACTTCCTATTGAAATGTTTTTGATTATTTGTTTCAAGGGTACCTCTGTTTGGATTTTATGTTCCATTTAAATTTAACGGAATATATGTTTTTACGCCTGATGTGCTTGATATTGATATTATTTAAGTGATTATCCTTTGGATGCAAATATAGACGGATATTGAAGTTTTTGGTGCGTATTTGAGTGAAGCTTCGTTTCAACGTTCGAGGTTCGAATCTCATATATTTGAAAAATCAGCTTTAAAATCTTCGTATCTTTGGTGATTTATGTGTCAGTATGACCCTCGCTAGGTGCATTTTTGGCTGCACCCATTTGGAATCGACATGACTAAGAAGCTTGTCAAATGGGCTTTAGTGAAATACAGTCTATGCCATAGACCGTAGGGTTAGTGAAATACAATGTAGGCCATAGACTGTAGGGTTAAGATAGACAAAATGTTCGATGGTCTTGTTGAATGCATGACCCAATGTAATATCGACACATCCCTGTCCTAGGTTTTCTATTTTATTTTCATATTTTCTTCAGTTCACTGAGATCTGAGCACATGATGATATTAAAAGAATAAAAACAACATTTTATTAATTTGCCTCCTTGTTGACGTGGCCTTCAAAGAACAAAGCCTTGAGATTAATGCTCGCCCGCCCTCGGTCTCCCTTGGTTCAACTCACAAACTGGTTGGTTATGAAAATCATGGGATACGGTGCTACATTATCTCGTTTCTCATTCGGGGTTGGGGTGTTTGAGTGACTAGTATTAAAAGCCGTTTTGAAATGGTGAACATTAAGTATGCATTCGGTTAAGCATTTTTATGCATGCGTATATACAGTCATATCTAAAGTTATTTTAGATTTGATGGTATACACTGGACCTTACACTTTACACTAGAGCATTAAATGTGTTATAACTGGGTGATTATTGTTTTGGAATATAACTAGGTGCTTATTGTTTTGAATAGTTTCCTAACATTTGTCTAGAACAACCTCCATTGTCAATACAGTGTGGTTAGGTTAGTTAAGTCAGCTGGGGCGTATGGTTACTGTATTGCCAGGTATGCTGCCCTTTTACATTGACAAGAGTTACAATCAAATCAATTTGCCATGCCTGCCTCTTTAATTCTCAAACCCTAAGTCATGTTAAATATATTGTTTGCTTCACAATTTATCGAGTTCCAGCTGTGCGCGGGGGGGGGGGAAACCTTCTAGTATGCATGCGCTAGACTGGGCAAATTATTACTCTGGCCGATCCTTTAGCCACTCTCACTTATCGTTGATAAGTTGATTTAAGATACAGGCTGGAATAAGTGTGAGTAGGTCCGTTTATGGGAATTTGTAACTGTTATAATTTATTATATGTCTACCTCCTGCCTCCCCCTTTCCTCACGATTTCCACTTCCAACTGTAATACAAGAACGTGATTTTCAATGCGTTCCAGTTTCCTAACAATAACAAAATAACTACCGAACTGAATACCTATTTGGAGGAGTAATTATCGGAACCCGATTTTCTGTTGATATGGACAGAATGTGATATCCTTAGGATTGTAGTTTCCAGGAAAAGGAATAATAATTACACTGTTATGAATAATCACATTAATTTTTTTTATAACGGAGTCCTATGTTTAATAATAATAAAAAATTAAACGAAAGGGTTGTTATACAACTTTCCCTTATTAACATTATTATGAATAATTGCATTAATGATTTTCAATACAGAGTCCTATGTTAATCAAAATTTAAATGAACTTGTTGCTATGCAAATGTCCCTTGTTAGAATTGTTATGAACAATTACACTGTTATGAATAATTACTTTCATAAATTTTTAAGTATTCTATGTTTAATTTCTTTGCTTGACTAAGATATCCTTTCTGCTAATTTTTAAAGAGAAAATGCTTTCAATCTAACATCGAAGGTACCACAGTATTGATTTTTAAATCTCAACATTATTAAGTCCACTAATATGTCAATTTAATGATGCTTTCCAGCAAGCACACCTAGGATTGCAGTGATCACGTTTTGTAAGAATTAAAGACTTGTAAATATTTCTTAATAAAAATGAAAGCTCTCTTGATGATGGGTGTACTTTTCAAATTGATGAATTGATTCTTCAAGACCGGAGTCCTAGAAGATATCGATTCCTTAGGGAAGTCCTTACATGCTCAATTTCTTGAAATCAATAATGAGATTAAAATCATAAAATTAAATAGTTTACGTTCCAGGTGTCAATAACAGAAAATTAGTTTTAGTTAAATTGCTAATATGCTTCCCATGGAATTTGGTTATTATGATAATCGTCGATTAATTTAACTACATGTCTTGAAATGAATCCATTGTTAGTTTTAGTTAAAATGCTAATATGTTTCCCATGGAATTTGGTTATTGTGATAATCGTCGATTATTTAACCACATGTCTTGAAATGAAGCCATTGTTAGTTTTAGTTACAATGCTAATATGTTTCCCATGGAATTTGATTATTAGGATAATCGTCGATTATTTTAGCTACATGACTTGGAATGAAGCCATTATTAGTTTTAGTTACCATGCTAAGGTGTTTCCCAGTTGAATTCCATTATTCTGTTCATCATCGATTATTTACTTCCCATGTCATGTAAGGAAGGTTATTATTAGTTTAAAGTTCATTGCTTCCTATTGTAAAAGTAAATACATGGTTGTTATGGACAAGTTTTTGGTAGTCCCGTTGTTATTAATCACCCACAAGGGTAAGTCATCATTATTTTTAATTGCAATGATATGGAGATATAGAAGGTGATGATATGGTTATGTTAAGGAGATGTTATGGTAAATTATTTAATGCTTGTTATTTCAGAATGGGTTGGTAACTCGTCATTAGCGGAAATCAGATGGAGTAATTGGTCTGTAAATAATGTCATGGAGTCTCTCTAGTGGTTGGTAGATGTTCCGAGTCTATAATGAGGGTGTTGTGCCTTGTAGATACAGTTGTACTTGGATGATAAACCTTCCATGTGTGGGACTGTTTTCGGGTGGGATGTAGACACCCCAGGTGGCCTTAGGAGATGTGTCTGCTTGTGTGATTGTTTCGTGTAAAGAATCCAGTGCCGTATCAAGAGTCTCAGGCCCTTTAAAGGTAGGGTTTCCACTCTTGCGACACCCCTGAGGGGATTACTAGTTTCTACTTGAGCAGTCGGCCAGGAGCCTATCTGACCTTCTGTCTCTCTGGAGCAGAGAACTAAGATTAAATGCCCTGCTTTCCTGTGAAGAAATAGTAAGACCTACTAATACAGATTCTTCCCTCTGTGTTGGTACGATGCACAACCCAGTATGTCGTTGAATGTTTGCGTAGGGCGCCTTATGTCCTTGGTCATTCTTTGCTTGCAGCTACTTGTTGTGCGCCCTTGTCTTCTTGTGGTAATGTTCGTGGTTGTGTCTTGTCGGTTGTCGGGTGGAGATGTAGAGTCACGTGAGTCTGTTACTTCTACACGCGCACACACCTTTACACACAAAAACAAATTTGCACCTGTTATCCGAGTGGTTGTCTTAACTAGGAGGGTTCTTACAAAGATAAGGTGGAAAATTTTGTTAGAGGTTGTGTTCTTTGCAACATTAGTAAGCCGAGAAACCATAAAATTAGTTTGTACATGCCATTTCCAGTACCAAACAGACCATGGGAGAGAATCTCAATGGATTTTGTTGGAGGTTTACCCATGACTCTTAGAGGCCATGAATACTTGTTCATTGTGGTGGACCATTTCAAAAAAATGTGCATGCTCATTCCTTGTAAGAAGACAATATCGAGACAAAAAGAAACTGAACTATTCTTCAACCATGTCTAGGTACATTTCAGATTGCCAACCTCTATCATATCTGATAGGGACAACAGGTTCTTGGGAATATTTTGGACAACGCTTTGGAAGAGAATGGATACCAAGTTGAAATAATCCACTTCCTTTCATCCTCAAACTGATGGACAAATTGAGGTTGTAAATAAGACATTGGTGCAACTGTTGAGAGGATACAACAACAAACCTCTAAAGACTTGGTATGAGTAGACAATCTACATTCAACACTCTTACAATAGAGAACTTCATTCTTTCACCAATAAGTCCCCTTTCAAGACTTGTTTTTTTTATTTACCTCCTTCACCATTTGATAATAATTGTTTATGGATAGTAGAGGGAAGAAGAAAAATTACAAGGAGAAGAATAGAAGGCAAGCACATTTGTGGAAAAGATCAGGTAGATACACCTAAGGGTTCAGGAGCAACTCGAGAAGAGACAAAAGTTGTACAAAGCCATACATGATCAACATAGGGAGGATCATAAGTTATGTGTTGGAGACAAGGTGTGGCTCTACCTTAGTAAGGAACGACTTCAAGGAGAAACGAAGAAACTCAAGCCCCTTAGATATGGACCACTTGAGATCATTAAGCAAATGAATGAGAATGCATTCAAACTAAAACTTCCACCTTATATGGAGATCAACTCAGTGGTGAACGTGGAATATTTGAAGTTGTTTGAAACCTACATTGTGGGCGAGGAGGAATAGAAACACGTTCTTCCCACTGTGGAAGACTATGCACTTCATGGTCTTGAGGATTTGAAGGAAGACACGGTTTTGCAACATAAGGATTGGATGACTTGCAGAGGACAACAAGAAATGTGGTAGATTGGTCTCAAGGGACATACTGGAAGGAAAATAAAGTGGTATGAGAGGAACTAGATTGCAAGAAAGTTCCCTCATCTATCCTTGGCATCTTTTGGGGGCCAAAAGCATCCCATTGGGGAGGTGTGATCTGAATCATATTCGACAAGAACAATTGGCTATCAACACATGACTCAAAGATGAACAATACATGCATTGTTAAGGATATGGGGAGATGACTTGTTGATGTGAAGGGCCCCATATCATCATGATTGATGTTCAATTTTGTATGTAATGTATGTAAATTTGGGCAATATATGGTTGTATGAAAAGGAATAAAGAGATGCTCATAATACCTTTCCTATGTGGGATAAAATAAAAAAAATAAAAAAATGGAGGAGAGACGAACTGGAGAGAAGTTGAAGCGTTTGGGACACTTGACCTTCCATTTATCCTCCCATTCGACTCAACATTATATATAATGTATCCCCACAATGTGAAATGGGGTCTTTCGCTATGAATGATGTAGAGATGTTGCCTAGATGTTATTGAGGAGAATAGACATGTACCAGAGAGCTTGTAACTTTCACATTATTGAATAAATAAGAGCTTGGATGAAGCCAAAAGAATGTTGGTTTTACTGTTTATGTTTCTAGGGTAAAAATCTGAGTATGTGTGATGATTGTTGTGGTTTATGTTTTCTTACGAATGGTTAATATATGCACTGTAATTTAATGGTCGTCTGTGTATATTCTAGAGACGAGAAATTCATATTGTTACTGTATGGGATTGTTTTATATTAATATGGTTCTATGTGGGTTAATACACTAGACTAACAACTCTTTAATTGTAGCCATGAAATGAATTTAGAGGTTGAAAATCGACGACCCTCCTTCTAGAGCCATTGTTATTCATTCAAGGGTTTCTAATTTTGTTTTCAGTCATTGATCTCATTCTCTACCTCGTTGGGCGTTTTTCCTTTGGCCATAAATCATAGACATCATATATATCTAAGTCTAGGGTTGTTTGGGCATTCATTAGCATCCCACAAACCATATCCACATTTTTGAAAACTTTCCTGCTACTAAATTATCCCAAAAAAATTTCCTCCATCGTCGTATGCCAAATTGACTTCTAAAATGTCTTTATTTTTGGGGGAATATCAAAATCAACTCCCCTACATTTTATGCACCGTGGGTTACCCAAATTTGTTCCAAAACGCTTTCTGACATTACTAGTGAGTAAATTCTCCCTCGGGCATTCCTTCCAGTTGTTGGTCACTAAATATTCAAATTGATTTCCCTTTTGGTCGAATTTCCTTCCCCATTTGAATGGTAGACATCTCTTGGTCGACTTATCTTAGAAGAAATCCGACTTGAGTAATTTTGACTTGGAATAATTTCGAATCGACCTGAATTCCTTCGACTTGACCTGACTTTCTTCGTCTTGACCCAAATTTATTCGACTTGACTCGACTTGCTTTGACTTGACCTGACTTTCTTCGACTCAACCTGACTTGATTCGACTTAACCTAACTTTATTCAACTCAACCCAATTTGCTTCGAATCAACCTCACTTGTTTCGACTTGCATTTCTGACTCGACTTAGAACTTGATTGGTCGAGAAATGTTTTTTTCCCGACAGAGTTATAATTAGTTTAATAGATAATTTTGTGTTGGTGAGACATATAGGCTATAATACTCTCATTTACAGATCATAAGCACATAGCTTGAAGTAAAAACTAACCAAAGAATAAGAAATATCAAGAGTAACTAAAGAATATAAAAATCCGCAAGGAAAAATGGCTTAGTTTATTATGCTATCCAAATGGGCTTTATATAGGAATACAATGAGTCCACTCAAGATGCATACACCCCAAGGATTGAGAAATAAATAATAAATGACTCTTTCTCATGGCCAAAAGGATGGAAAGATGAAAATACATGCCACACATCAATAAATACTACTTAAAGTAGTTGGAAATGGGGAATGATTCCCTTAAGGGATAGGCACTATTGAGTTCTTATGGAATGAGCTAGGCATTTCTTGGTTGAGTGGTACATACTCCTTGGGGAAGTCACCCTTTCTATTTGCATCATGTACACATGGACCCAAAATTGTGATTGATCCTACATATTATCTTGACCATGTCATCTACAGGGAGAGATATGTTTTTTTAAATAAATTGTGAAATTAATGTAATTAAAATTGAATCTTTTTTTTAAGTTTTTTCAACTAGTAATGTTTATATTGTCATCTTTATTTCCAACCATGTAACTAGCAAGAAGAAATTGTGTCCATTATAACACATACAAACAACTAGATTACATATGTAAGGTTGTACCATGTATCCTTTTGAATATGAACAAAAAATAGACTCCAATCCCACACAACCCGTAAATGAGATGTATTATTAGACAAATACTCTGCACCATAGTGACTAGGGCCTTCCGAAAGTTCAAGAACAAGATCGAGTACATTTTTACATAACAAAATGAAGTTGATGGGTGATTGATTTTAAAAATGAATATACCCCAAAGAAATAAGAATGATAACCTTGTATAATAATTTGTATTATAAATCCCCCTAGGGGGCAGCTCAATTGGCAAGTGCCATGAAAATGAAGTTCCATGAGGTTTCGAGTTCAACTCCCCACGACTTACAATGTGTGTCGTGTATGGGGCCTCGTGGGAACACCTGGAGGTTATAGTGGTAGCAATTGGATAACACGGCCATGTGTAACGCGAGCACGTGCCCAACTAGTTGTTGATTCCTCCAGACATAAAAAAAAAATTAATAATAATAATAATAATAATAATTTGTATTATAAAATATAAATTTTACTATATACCTCATCATGGAGGAAATAATA